>QVTF01008189.1:0-24752 GCA_003573665.1 Oxygymnocypris stewartii
GCAACATGGCAGGAGCTCAAAGCACCACACAACACACACCACACACCACACACACACCACACACACACCACACACACACACACACACACACACACACAACTAAAGATGACCCAAACTGGCTACTGAGAGAAGATAAAATAAATACTAAAGAAAAATTGACTGAGCCAAATAGAGAACCAAAGAAAAACATGACTGCAACCCAGCAGAGAGCTAAAGATGGAAAAATGAGAACTACTAAACTAGAGAGAAACAGAACCCTAGACGAGCCAAAAAATAAGTCTAGGAAAAAATACAAAAAACTTTATCTTGACTTGTTCAAAAACTCTCAAGATAAATACAGGACCAGCAAAGACGAGAGGGAAAACGAGCACAATATAAAGGAGCGGAGCACATAAGGATCAGGTGAACACACTCAAGTAAACAAGGACTAAACGAGGGGGCGTGGTCACTGAGGGGGCGTGGTCAGGGGAGCACATGGCCAACACAAACAAACACAGCTTTCAGTGCATTCAGGCTATACATTTTGTTAACAGTTTGTGTTCCCTGGGAATCTAACCCACAATCTTTTGCGCTGCTAACGCAATGCTCTACCACTGAGCCACAGGAACACTATGCACCTCAGTTTTTGAGTGAAAAACAGTTTGTAGATAATTTAGGCAACGTTTACTGAAAAACTGAGATGCATAAACTCAGATCAATGAGAAACAAAAAAAGATCAGTTCCAAAAATAAATATAAAACTTGAATTGAAAGAAAACAAGTTGATAAAGAAAACTTTAATACAATATTTGGTAATAAAATATTGTATAATGAGACATTTATAAACATTTTATTTGTTGTTGACCAGCTTTTTTAACCAGAAGCACCACACGTGTAACAAGGTGGGGGGGGGGGAATCCCAAAAAGCACAAAAAGTTGTTAAACCCGTGTGAGCAAAGCTGGTAAGTTTTAGTCTAATTTGATAACAATAACTTGCATTGTGAGGAAAATAAAATCATCTTTGGGTTAAAATGACCTGATCACAACATGAAGGTTAAATACAAAAAAAAAAAAAGTAATATAATATTTATTGAAGTAATAAAACTTGTAAAATAAGGAACAATGTTGCAACTGATCCTTAAAACTAGTTTAGCTTTTTCTTTATCAAATTGTTTTTGGTACATTTTTTTTATATATCAATTATGAATGTGTTTGTGTGAGAATCAAATCGAACAGCAAAAATGTGATTGCTTTATACCAACCTTATCTAACCCAGATCTGTATTTTGAAATATAAATTGAGTTTCCAGTCTTTTATCTGGTCATCTAGGACACCGTGCACCGGTAACATCACCGCAGTGTCTGAGTAACGGAGCACACAACAGATCTGTGTCACACATGAAGGAGAAAAACCTGTTTATATTCAGTGTGAACGCCACTGCCATTACTTGCACCTACACTTTAACAACAAAGCTGCTTCACGATACCGTGTTGTGTAAATGATTCCATGAAGAGCCTTTAACATCTAAAGAAGCTCTGTATCACCAACAGTTATTTGTGGTGAACGTTCTTCAGATTATAAAATGATGTTCTTTACAGAACCTTTGACTTTGACTGACATCGCTTGAAGAACCTTTCTTTTAAAGAGTGAAACTGAAAGTTAGTTTAGTTAAGTATGAGTTTGATATTGTATATTCGTCAGGAAAACATATGCGAGCCTTGAGGTTTAGTACCTGACCTGCATCTCATTTGCAGGCATTGATGCAGAGGTTTTCAATATCTGTTTTTCACTCCCACACGCTGGCTTGAAGGCCATTTTTAACATCTCTTTCAAGGCATTGATGTTCTCTGGCCGTGATTCTCTCGCTTAAGCACGTGCCTTAATGCTTCAATAAGGAACGTGACATTTCTTATATATCATGCATTTTTAATCTGTCGTTCTGTACATGCTTCAGCTAGTCGTGTGTGAGTGTGTGTGCGTGTGCGTGTGCGTGTGTGTGTGTATGTGTGTGTGTGTGTGTGTTGGTGTGTATGTGTGTGTGTGTGTGTGTGTGTGTGTGTTGTGTGTGGTGTGTGTGTGTGTGTGTGGGTGTGTGGGTGGTGTGAGTGTGTGTGTGTGTGGTGTGTGTGTGTGTGGTGTGGTGGGTGTGGTGTGTTGGTTTGGTGTGTGGTGGTGTGTGTGTGTGGGTGTGTGGTGTGTGGTGTGTGTTGTGTGGTGTGTGTGTGTGTGTGTGTTGTGTGTGTGTGTGTGTGTGTGGTGTGTGTGTGTGTTGAGTGTGTGTGTGTGTGTGTGTGTGTGTGTGTGTGTGTGTGTGTGTGTGTGTGTGTGTGAGTATGTGTTGTGTGTGTGGTGTGTGTGTGTTGTGTTGTGTTTGTTGTGTGTGTGAGTGTGTGTTGTGTGGGTGGGGTGTGTGTGTGTGCGTGTGTGAGTGTGTGTGTGTGGGTGTTGTGTGTGTGTGTGTGTGTGTGTGTGTGTGTGTGTGTGTGCGTGTGTGTGTTGTTGTGTGTGTGGTGTGGTGTGTGTGTTGTGTGTGTGTGTGTGTGTGGTCGTGTGTGTGGTGTCGTGTGTGTGTCGTGTGTGTGTGTGTGTGTGTCGTGTGTGTGTGTGTGTGTGTGTGTGTGTGTGTGTGTCGTGTGGTGTGTGTAGTGTGTGTGTGTGAGTGGTGTGTGTGTGTGTGTGTGTGTGTGTGTGTGTGTGTGTGTGATCCACACGCTCCCTTCGGTATCACTCTTCTTCAGTGTTTTCTGGACACAGACACCAGAGGAAGAACATCTGAAGAATTATATCAAATATACAAGAAATGTCTGGCACACAGCTCTATTCTTCAGGGACGGTGTAAATTATGTATATTTATTCAATGCGTTTCTTGCCATATGTTTGTAATTATTTGTTAAACTGACTAGCAATTTCTTAATTTTGCAAATTGTTTCAAGGTTTCTGTGTAGTATTAAATTTAACCAAATTTTGTTTTAGGTGTTGATTTTTTTATTTAATTTAGGTTAATATTTGTTGTCCCCCCCCCCCAAAAAAATGTAGCTGTACATTTTATTTTATTTATTCTTTTAGTAGTTAAACTTTTTCTTTAGATTTTTAATGTAATATTTATTTGATTAAAGCTTTTTACATTTTAGGCTTTTATTAGTTTTATTAGTTTTTCCCACTAAATATTTATATTTAGCTTATTTATTTTTTTCAGCATTAGTACTTAATTATTTAAATAGTTCAATTTAAACTTTCTTTTTTCATAGGCAAGATTGTTATTTTTTTTTTTTCTTCATTTTTTAAGTTGATGATCTAACATTTATTACATTTTATTAGTGCTTTATTTCAATTCATCAAAATTATTTATTTCCTTAGAAAATGTAGATAGAAGTCTTAGTCCTTCATATTTTCCTAATAAATAGATGAATTCTAGATGTATAAATGAAAGTAGGCGTTCACAATCAGCGTTGTAGTTTGGCTCGTTAGCAGAACATGCTGTGCTCAGTGGATGAACTCATTAAAACCGTTCCTCTGGCTTTACCCAGTGTAGAGTTAATGCAGCTTCAGGACACTTTATCAGTCATGTGCACAGAAAAGGGGAAGCAGAATGTGATCGCATGGCCTTGTTCAGCAGCTTTATTACCGTAATAATGTGATGCACTTCTACCTGTTAACGAACAGATTAACGCTGTCTGAGTTTGTCCTGAAGTGACTTCAGAAGTCTTAAGTAGGACTATATGTTCTCATTCTGACCAAAATAGATTAGGAATGTAAAAATTAGTTATTGAAACCCATATGAATTAACGTTTCTTATATTGATTCTTATCCTTTGCCAGTTCAGTTGCTTCAGTCTTAATGTAAATGTGCATAAACACTCTGAAATTGAGTTTCGCTCATGAACTATATATGAAGATAAAAAGATATTAATGAAAAGTACACTGCACTACATTCAGATAACTACCAAAACTGTCATTTTAAGTTTAAGTCTGTAGGTGACACTGGGGCTAGTTGTCACACTTCCGTTTATATTTCCCAGGTTGGGATTGTTTTTCAGATTTAATTTCTGTATCTTGGTTTTAATAGCGTTATTGAACATTTCCACCAATATTTAGCAGAAATAATTATAGAGTTCATTCAAAACACATTGAAAATATAGCGGGGCATGTTGTCACAATGCCATTAAACAGTCTGTTATTGGCTTTTCAGATCAATTAAATCAGTAAAGTAGCTAACCAAACGTCAAGTCACATTTATTTCAACACTATATACTGACAGTTTCATAGCAGCTTCAGAATTATAAACGGGGGGCAACATTAACATTGTAAAATGCATCAATTATGAAACAAGTTCGATTTTAGCAATAAAGCATATTTCTGTTATGCAGCTCAATTTAGTTCAATGTCATTTCAGGTCAAATGTTGTGCTCATTTGATAGTGTCAAAGCAGGTAAATCAATAATATTACTGAAAATTATGGTCTTTTAACCCTTAACAGAGTACGATGAAGGTGACAGTGGTGAAAATGATCATTGCTATTACTATATATAAAACATATACAAAAATATAATATTGAAATTTCAATTTGGAAGACAGAATTCACATGATTTTAATTTATGGCAGATTAAAAACCATTGTTCAAACTGTATATCCTTTTTAAACTTTATGTTTAGAAATTTTAAATAAAACATTAAATTAAAATTATATAAAAAAAGTTTTTTTTTACAAGAAAATTCAATTTCAAACATTCTACTTCAGAATTTCACATTTAATTCAGTGTTATTTACTATTTCTTTGTCATTATTTGGGAAATTTAGCCATTTCGAATTATTTTTCTAAGTGTATTTAGAATATTTGTATATTATTAATATACATTTTTGCTTTAATTAATAAAAAATAATGTATTTGTTCCTCCCAAATATTTAACAATATTTTTATTTAGTTTGAGTAGATGAATTTTAACTATGTTTTTGTTAATTTTTCTTTTCATCTAACACATTTAAATTTTATTAAAGCTTTATTTCAATGAATGAAAATGTTAAAATTCTTCAATATTTCCTTTTTTGTTCAACAAAGCAATTTCTGATTGAAAACTGTTCTTAAATTCTATCCTAATTCTTCTCGGTTGGATTCCAGACCTCACAGTTACTGAGATAAACCCCGCGTGACACTTCCCAGTGTGACAACTAGCCCCGGTGTCCCCCGTTCTGTGATGACTGACTCACTTACTTAACACAAATCCCTCAGAGTCCACGGCTAATTTTAAAAGGGGTTTGAGAAACCCGCCCAGCTTCTCCCTTTGCCAGGCTGGAAGCAAGTCTTTGGCAGATTGAATTTGCGAGTGTTAAAGTGGCTGAGCCGCGTGAGATCAGCGCTGGAAATGAGGCCAGATCTGGATTATATAAACCCGAGGAGGCATGGCAGACTGAGGGGAGAGGACTCATATGACTGCGAGCTCAACTCAAATCTGCTCTCTTTATAAGTCAGCATTACTCCTTGATTACCTTCTAGAAGAGTGGGCGTTCCCGCTCATATCAGCCAACTGTCACTCACCGGAGCGAATGGAAAGCACGCGCAGTCTATAGTCCCCATACAGGTTATGCTGCTCGTCAGCACTGCTGTACTGTATGCACGTAAATAAGTCTGTGTGCATAAATGATTTACTCCGCGTGCATCGTGCATCCAGTTTTGGAAACAGCAGCATCCTCAACCCACATCCAGCCTGGAATAAAGTGACCAGATTTTTGAAAGTGATATATCCTATGCATCCAAACAATGTGAGATAAATTGAATCTTTTCACATTTCCAGGTTTCTCAGAAGCAGAAGTTGTCATATTGGGTGAACTTTTATAGAGGTGAACGGAAACTTTAATATATTTTTACATTCTTACTTGCCCATATACAATGCATTATATGATTATATGATTTTCCAAAGGAGAGAGATTGGTTACACTGGTCAAAAGACGTAAGAAAACACAAAGTAAACTGAAAATAAATTGGTATAGAAACAGTTCAGTAATTGCTAGTAACACACTGAATTAAAAATGAAATTTTCAATTAGAAAAACAAAAAAAATTAAATAAATAAAAATTGTTTTTGTTTTTGCCTTTTGTAAAAGCACTTCAATAATAGGCCTATGTGTTTAATTCACAAAATATGTATTTATTACAATTATTTTACAGTGTATAGTAAATGTACATTTACAACATTAATAACCATGGAAACGTATCATCACAGTCTGTAAAAGGGGCCAATATACATTTATGCATTTATCAGATGCTTTTATCCAAAGCGACTTACAGGCTATACATTTTTTTGTCAGTACATGTTTCCTGGGAATCGAACCCACAACCTTTGCGCTGCTAACGCAATGCTCTACCACTGAGCCACAGGAACATATATATCAAGTAATATATATCACAGGAATATCTTGATTATGTTCAGTTCAAACTGTACAGCTGAGCATAGGTCTTGAACCCTGCTCCTGGGACCCACTGTCCTGCACAGATTGATCAGCACACCTGCATGTGTTTCCAGTGACCCCGAAGAGATAGATTAGTTCTGTGATTATTGGAGCATTGAAGACCTCTGGTATATACACTATTTGTTTTTCAAATGTTAGTTTATGTTTATGCTTTTGAAAGTATTATTATCATTATTGTTGAAATTGTTCAAAGTGTTATCGTTCAGTTGATTTTTATTGGGGTGTACTTTCAGTTCAGTCCAGTCCAGTACTTTCAGTTTTGGGGCAGTCGTGGCCTAATGGATAGAGAGTCAGACTTATAACCCAAAGGTCGTGGGTTCGAGTCTCGGGTCCTGCAGGGATGGGGGGGGAGGGTGTGAATGTACAGCGCTCTCGTCACCCTCAATACCACGACTGAACCCCCAACTGCCCCCCATACACCTGGATGGGTTAAATGCAGAGCACAAATTTCGAGTATGAGTCATGGGTCATGGATCATTGGGCATATAAATAATCTTTCTATTGATGTATGGTTTGTTATGATCGGACAATATTTGTAAATCTGGAATCTGAGGGTGCAAAAAAATCTAAATATTGAGAAATTCATCTTTAAAATTGTCCAAATTAAGTTCTTAGCAATGCATATTACTAATCAAAAATGAATTTTTGATATATTTACGGTAAGAAATGTACAAAATATATTCATGGAACATGATCTTTCCTTAATATTCTAAAGATTTTTGGCATAAAAGAAAAATGTATAATTTTGACCCATACAATGTATTGCTGTCTATTGCTACAAATATCCCCAGCGACTTAACACTGTTTTGTGCTCCAGGGTCACATTTGGCCACACGTCCTTTTCTTTTCCTTTCCCAAAAAGCACTAGGGGGGGGGGGGGGGGGGGGGGGGGTGAAAATTAGTTTCTATGCTTTTTTTTTTTTTTTTTAGTAGTAGGGAATTCACTGCGGTGCTGTGTTGTGACGACTGAACTTTCCGGAACTTTAAAATTGTACAAAACCATTCAGACCCTGTTATAAAACGACACATACTCAGAGTATTATTTAACATAGTTAGTATGGGACTACCTTGAAAGCGATAATGGTGTCTTTTTGATAATTGATGATAGCAGATCTCGACCAGGTTCAGTTCTTCTTGATTAAAATAGCGATGCGCCAGTAATAGTTAGTTTAGGTTAAAATAATAAATACACATTGTTCTGGTACCCAAAGCTTGTGCCCTTTTAAATACTTCATAAAGTCATCTATCTCAGTCCCTGATAATAATGCACGGCTAAACTATTACAACACGTTTGCTTAATGAAACTACAGCATGCACCGAGGATGTCAGTCCACATAATGTTGGATATTTTGGAGTTGATTTTTCAGTAGCTGCGAGCAGTGTGCGCTTGCTGTTCTGACATTTACATCACCCCGGGCTCGTCCTGCTGATGTGTGCCAGTATGGGGGGGGGGGGGATAAATGCTTTAATCACTTTCTCTCTGGTTTTTAAACCTGTGGTGTATTCAAACAGACGCATGCAGTCAATAGTGTTAAAATGAAATGAAATGGATTTGAACAGAATGTGCATTAACTCACGCAGGCAGCTGTACACATTAAAAACACTTAAGATTGTGAGTCATCTCATCGAACCGTTGTCTTTTAAAACAGCATGTATTTGCTGTGCTAAAACTACTTTAATAAAAGATGCGACGGATTTCTGACATTTTGCTGATGTCTTTACCAAACCCGCCCAGTAAAAACACATCGGCCTTTGTAATAACGGATTAGTTGTGTTAGTTTGCTCCTACTAGTAGATGTAACTATACCAGCTGACTACAACAATACCTTTCTCCATTGATGGCCATTTATGTGAAGTAACATTTACTACAGCTTAATGTAAGAGCGGGCGCGCCATTTGTATGTGCACAGCTTCCGGTTTCATTCTCTTCCAGTTATTTTATCTGTACAAACATGCATTATGGTTCTTTATTTAGCAAACTGGCATTTCTTATCATATCCATAAACAGTATTCTTACTGTTTACTGCACTTTGTTTCTCTTCTAGCGGCTAATGTAGCCTAGCGCCGCATTGCAAAGTAAGGTGGATGTGATACAGATTTTTTCAAAGTAACTTCACATTAATAAAAAGGAAAATGTTGCACAAATCACCATAAAACAAATTGAGTTTAAGATAGCCTAAAGCAGCTCTACAGAAGAATAACAGTGTCATTATTCAGTTCAGTGTTGATTCAATTTAGTTATAACACTGTCAAAGTTCATCATTTATAAAGCAACTCTATTTTCAGCTACGTAAATGCTCTTCTGAAACTTGTGTTCTGAAAATATTTTGCAAGCAATATATATATTTATCACTGTTTGACATGATTCAATCTAAACTGTCATGCTTTTTATTTTTATGCTTTATTACTTTTAGTATTTCTCTCTGCATTCTATTCAAAATATTTTCAAAGACACATTTGTTTAATTTGTTTCACTTTTCAGCAAAATATGACAAAAACAAGTAAATCTTGATTATCTTATCAAAAAATTTTTTTTTTAACCAAAAACATTCATTTGTGTGCTATTAAATATATAAAACTCATAGAAATGTTCCGTAAAACCCCTCATAAATGATTTCTTTTGACCGAATGATCAGCATTTTCTGAAGGTTAAGCATCTCATCAAACTCAAGGCTTCTTTTATTATTTGCTGAAAAAGTGTTCCAGGCCATATTTTGTACCCTATTCATGAAAAGTGCTTTATGAATAAAATATACTCTCTCCACCGCTGCAGCAACACCTTAAAAGAACTTTGTTATACTTGGATGATATTTCTAGTGTCTCTCACATTCATCTTCCAAGCATATTTTAGTTAGAATAGAGATCGTGTAGTATGGCTCTAATGGATAGAGGGTCGGACTTGTAACCCGAGGTTGTGGGTTCGAATCTCGGCTCCGGCAGGAATTGTTCACGACTGAGGTGAGACCCTTGAGCAAGGCACTGCACCCCCGACTGCCCACTGCTCCAGGTGTGTGTGTGTGTGTGTGTGTGTGTGTGTGTGTGTGTGTGTGTGTGTCCACTGCTCCAAGTGTGTGTGTGCACTGCTCCAAGTGTGTGTCCACTGCTCCAAGTGTGTGTCCACTGCTCCAAGTATGTGTGCACTGCTCCAAGTGTGTGTGCACTGCTCCAAGTGTGTGTCTCCACTGCTCAAAGTGTGTGTGCACTGCTCCAAGTGTGTGTGTGTGTGTGTGTGTGTGTGTGTGTGTGTGTGTGTGTGTGCACTGCTCCAAGTGTGTGTGTGCACTGCTCCAAGTGTGTGTGCACTGCTCCAAGTGTGTGTGTGCACTGCTCCAAGTGTGTGTGCACTGCTCCAAGTGTGTGTCTCCACTGCTCCAAGTGTGTGTGCACTGCTCCAAGTGTGTGTGTGTGTGTGTGTGTGTGTGTGCACTGCTCCAAGTATGTGTGCACTGCTCCAAGTGTGTGTCCACTGCTCCAGGTGTGTGTGTATGTGTGCGTGTGTGTGTGTCCACTGCTCCAGGTATGTGTGTGTCCACTGCTCCAGGTGTGTGTGTGTCCACTGCTCCAGGTGTGTGTGTGTGTGTGTGTGTGTGTGTGTCCACTGCTCCAAGTGTGTGTGTGCACTGCTCCAAGTGTGTGTCCACTGCTCCAAGTGTGTGTCCACTGCTCCAAGTATGTGTGCACTGCTCCAAGTGTGTGTGCACTGCTCCAAGTGTGTGTCTCCACTGCTCCAAGTGTGTGTGCACTGCTCCAAGTGTGTGTGTGTGTGTGTGTGTGTGTGTGTGTGCACTGCTCCAAGTGTGTGTGTGCACTGCTCCAAGTGTGTGTGCACTGCTCCAAGTGTGTGTGTGCACTGCTCCAAGTGTGTGTGTGCACTGCTCCAAGTGTGTGTGCACTGCTCCAAGTGTGTGTCTCCACTGCTCCAAGTGTGTGTGCACTGCTCCAAGTGTGTGTGTGTGTGTGTGCACTGCTCCAAGTATGTGTGCACTGCTCCAAGTGTGTGTGCACTGCTCCAAGTGTCTCTCCACTGATCCAAGTGTGTGTGCACTGCTCCAAGTGTGTGTCCACTGCTCCAGGTGTGTGTGTATGTGTGCGTGTGTGTGTGTCCACTGCTCCAGGTATGTGTGTGTCCACTGCTCCAGGTGTGTGTGTGTCCACTGCTCCAGGTGTGTGTGTGTGTGTGTGTGTGTGTGTGTGCACTTGGATGGGTTAAATGCAGAGAACACATTTCACTGCTGCTTATACTCTGTATAATTGTGTATGTGACAAATAAACTAGTTTTTTTTTTTTTTTTAGAGTATTTCTTTTAAAACTCCCATTTCTATCTCTGTTCCTCCCCAGCAGCGTCAGGCTGTTTCCATGAATTACACAGCTTGACAGATTGAGGTTGGAAATGTCTCAGGTAAAGACGTGCTGTTCCACACATCCTTCATGACCTTGGGTAAAACACCGCACATCTCCCAGCGATTAGAGGAGATTAGAATCCTCCTGAAAGCTCGTGAGCGACACGTGAAGATACCTGAATAACCCCAGACACATCTTGTTCCATGAGTTTCATGGTAGAAACCAAACACCGTCTATCTACACTAGACACAGATCTATCTTGGTCTTTTCTGCACCAAGACTGCATTTATTTCTATATGAAATATATTGTAAAATGTAATTTATTTCTGTGATGCGCAGCTGTATTTTCAGCATCATTACTCCAGTCTTCAGTGTCACATGATCTTCAGAAATCATTCTAATATACTGATTTACTCAAGAAACATTTCCGATTATTATCAATGTTGAAATATGTTGTGCTACACAATAATCTTTTGTGGAAACAGTGATACATTTTATTTTTCAGGATACTTTGATGAACAGAAAGTTCAAAAGAACAGAATGTATTTGAATTAGAAATCTTCTGTAACATTATAAATGTCTTTACTGTCACTTTTGATCAATTTATGCATCCTTGCTGAATAAAAGTATTAATTTTCATTAAAAAACAACAGTATTTTATTATTCAATATAATCAGACATATATGATGGAGCTATGAACATATGATCCATGTGTTTTATTGGTGTTATTTTAGTATAAATGAGATAGTAGTTTTTATTTATGTTTTGAATTAGTTCATATAATTCACATTTTGATTTTAAATTTGGTAAGCTTTTGTGTTTTTTCTGTTTAAATATTTTGTATAGTCTTGGCAACTAGTGTGTGTGTGTGTGTGTGTGTGTGTGTGTGTGTGTGTGTGTGAGTGTGTGTGTGTCTGTGTCTGTGTCTGTGTCTGTGTGTGTGTGTGTGTGTGTCTGTGTCTGTGTGTGTGTGTGTGTGTGTGTGTCTGTGTCTGTGTCTGTGTGTGTGTGTGCGCATGTGTTTAAGTTAACAATTATAAACCTGTCTTTACTGTCACTTTTCATCATTTTAATGTGACCTTGATGAATAAAAGTATTAATTTTCATTTTGATTTTATTGCAGTTAACGTTTATTTTATTTTTATAAAAATATATATTATATTATGATTATTTCATAAGTACTATTCTTTTTTTAATTTACCACTTTTTAATTGTTTTTCTTTTTGTGTAAAAATAACAATCCTGGTCTTTACTATCACGTTTTATCAATTTAATGTGTCCTTGATGAATACATTTATTAATTTCTATATTTAAAAATAAATAGGTGAAAATCGTCTTTACTTTGGATATCTATTGGGCTCAAACGTGAGTTTACGGAGTGTAACTAGTTGATTATATTGGGTCTAAGATGTTTCACCTCTATCATGTCTATAAAACATGAAAGGAAGTCAGAAACTCATTTAGTAGCAATATTCATCCACACACAGAACAATCTTTATATAAGACATAATTACAGGCTTTACTTAATCCTTGTTTCAGAGTAATTGACTTCAGTCTCCGTTCTTTCCTTCAATCACTGTGCTCTGTAATACTCTCAGCACTTTGACATGTAATGGTCTCTCTCCTGCATTTAAATGAAGCTGCGGTCGCTGAACGTGACTCTGGCTGTTATCAGCAGTGGTTGGACGTCTCATCAAGGACGTGTCCTTCATCATTGGCGGGACTCGAGCGAGTCAAACCCTCGCACATGCACATGGAGACTGTATTTATAACGGTGGAGGGGCTTCTCAGTGTAAACTTGCTGTGAAACGAATGGCCTTTTTTAGATTTACGAGCAGATGTTTATCAGATAAACAATGTTTTAACTTGAGTGTTTAAGTTAAATTAATGTGTGGTGGATGTAATTATGGCTTTAAAAACAAAACAGTGACAATACTGACAACTTGAACTGAACACTGAACTGACTTGAGCTGAATAATTGAATAATTCATAATTGATTCAGTTGAACTGAATTGAATCAACATTGAACCGAGCTGATTAAAGACACTGTTGTCTTCTGTAGAGCTGCTTTATAGCTCAATTTATTTATTTGCATAATTTGCTATTGACCTAAATTAAATCAACACTGAACTGAATCAACAATTAACTGAATTGAGCTGAATAATAACACGTATTACTGAATAGTTTAATGATTAATGAACTTTGCAACTTTCACTGTTATTGAACTGAATCAAAATTAAACTGAATTGAATCAACAATGAACTGAATTGAATTACTGATGAAATAAATTGAATTGAATGCTGACAATACTGTCTTATGTAGAGCTACTTTACAGGTGAAACTGAACACATTTAGTAAATGATGAACTTTGCAACACTGACCGTTATTGAACTGAACTGAAATCAGTGTTGCACTGATTTGAATCAATGTTTAACTGAATCGAATCAACATTGAACTGATTTGAATCAATGTTGAACTGAATTGAAATCAATGTTGCAATGATTTGAATCAATGTTTAACTGAATCGAATCAACATTGAACTGATTTGAGCTGAATAATAACACGCTGAATCGTTTAACTATTAATGAACATTGCAGCTTTGGTTATTGAACTGAACTGAATAAAGATTATACTGAATTGAATACAAGTTTGTGTATAGGTTTATACTGTTTTACTTCGTGTTGTATATCTGTATTTATGTAGCACCGTGGTCCTGTGAGGCATCTCGTTACACTATATGTCCACACATGTAGTGGAATGACAATAAAGCTCAACTTGAACTTGAACTTGAACTTGAACTTGAATCAATTTCGAACTGAACTAAATTGAGTTGAATAATGACATTTAGAGCTACTATACAGGGGAAATTGAATTAATTTCATAATTGATAAACTTTGCAACATTCACTGTTGTTGTACTGAATTGAATCAACATTGAACTGAATTGAATCAATGCTGAACTGGACTGAATCAATGCTGAAATGAACTGAATCAATGTTGAACTGAACTGAATCAATGTTGATCTGAACTGAATCAATGTTGATCTGAACTGAATCAATGCTGAACTGAATTGAATCAATGCTGAACTGGACTGAATCAATGTTGATCTGAACTGAATCAATGTTGATCTGAACTGAATCAATGTTGAACTGAACTGAATCAATGTTGATCTGAACTGAATCAATGCTGAACTGGACTGAATCAATGTTGAAATGAACTGAATCAATGTTGAACTGAACTGAATCAATGTTGAACTGGACTGAATCAATGCTGAACTGGACTGAATCAATGTTGAACTGAACTGAATCAATGTTGATCTGAACTGAATCAATGCTGAACTGAACTGAATCAATGTTGATCTGAACTGAATCAATGTTGAACTGAACTGAATCAATGTTGAACTGAACTGAATCAATGCTGAACTGGACTGAATCAATGTTGAACTGAACTGAATCAATGCTGAACTGGACTGAATCAATGTTGAACTGAACTGAATCAATGTTGATCTGAACTGAATCAGTTTTGATCTGAACTGAATCAATGTTGATCTGAACTGAATCAATGTTGATCTGAACTGAATCAATGTTGAACTGAACTGAATCAATGTTGAACTGAACTGAATCAATGTTGATCTGAACTGAATCAATGTTGATCTGAACTGAATCAATGTTGAACTGAACTGAATCAATGCTGAACTGGACTGAATCAATGCTGAACTGAACTGAATCAATGCTGAACTGAACTGAATCAATGCTGAACTGAACTAAATCAATGTTGAACTGAACTGAATCAATGTTGATCTGAACTGAATCAATGTTTATCTGAACTGAATCAATGCTGAACTGAACTGAATCAATGCTGAACTGAACTAAATCAATGTTGATCTGAACTGAATCAATGGTGAACTGAACTGAATCAATGTTGATCTGAACTGAATCAATGTTGACTGAACTGAGTTGAATAATGACATTATCCTGTAAAGTAGAGCTCCTTGTAACTGAATTGAACTCATTCGGTTTCATAATTAATAAACTTTGCATCACTGACACTTGAACCAAAAATGAATCAATATGAAACTAAACCGAGCAGAATAATGGCACTATTGTCTTCCGCAGAGATGCTCTACGGCTGAAATTGAATTATTTCATAACTGATGAACTTTGCAACATTTTAAAACATAAGAGCAATCCATTTGACTCTGATGGCTAATGAATATGTGCCGAGATCAGACGACAGAAGACTTTGCTAAAGAAATAAATGTAAATTAGCTGATAGTCTGAGTCTTTATCTTTCGTCTCGTGTTGATATCTGATAGTGATCAGTCTGACAGCGGTTAATTAACCCTGAGCTAATGCTGCAGATTCATTAACTACACTCAGAAATCCCTAATTCATGTCAAATCATTCACGTATGCTGTCGATGAATCTTATATATTTTATCTAACATATGAAAATATATGTATCAGAACCACACAACTTTACAATTACTAATGAGATCACACTGTATTAGTTTATTAAATATTAATAAAATACATGCTATAAATATATTTTATTATGAATATATATTTAAAATATGTATAGTTTATAAAAAAATATGTATTTATATATTACGTAGTTATGTATGTGTATATGTTCTAAATAAATATTCTGAAAAGATGATTTAATTATTATTTAACTTTTATAATAATTCAATAATTAATATTTTTATTTGTACTAGTTTCAATTAAAAGGTCTAAATATCCTTAAAATGAGATTAACTTACTTGAGAAGCAATGCTTTATGAGATATTATGATTTTTTTATGAATCGTGTATTGTATATAAGTGTATAATAGTCAGATTTTTCACTTGTTATAAACTTATGCTTAAAACAAATCAAAAGATGTGCTAATGCAATACGATTATTAAACCAGGTCCTGATATCTAATGCAGTGTTGCTTCTCAAGTTAATATCGTTACATATTTGATTGTAAAATAAGAGGTGAATTGTTGAAGCACATAATTATTCACACTCCTGAAGTAATACTAATAGTTATTAGTACTACATCCGTGTTTTACAATAGTAATACATCCATGTTTTTTATTAATATGTATTATCCACAGTATACTGTATTGCACATTTTATCTCATTGCACATCTTACTCATTTTATTTTATTATTTGTTCCCTTTTTCATTCTCACCTATATTTATATATATATTCTCTTGTGTTATGTTTCATTGTTTTATTGCTTATGTTATTTTTATTTTCTATTTTATTCTTTTTTTTGCACTTCCATTGAGCGGACCTGTCCCGACCTACATTTCACTACTGATTATACCCTGTATGATTGTGTATGTGACAAATAATAAAGAACCTGAACCTATACTTCAGTATATCTTCGGCAGCTGCATGGTGATGAAAACTGATATTTTAGACGCCTGTTTGATCAGCACTTAAGTGGTTTCTGTATAATTGAGGATAAAGTGCAAAAATATATATTTCATTATCAGTAGCCTGCTGTCTTATTTTACAGTAAAAACGTTTGTGAGGATGTATTTAACATCTATATAAATATATTGTAGAAGCTTCATTTCCTGTAAAGCTGCTTTGCAACGATTGTATCGTAAAAAGCGCTATACAAATAATCTTTAATTTAATTGAATAATATAGTTCTAATATTTTTATAACATTCACAAAACATTAATATTATAAATATTATTATTAAATATGTTGTATATAAATGTGTGTGTATAAACAGATATGCAGCTATACATAATACATATACAGATATAAATATTACAAAACATTTAACAATATTTATTTTTATTAATATTAAAACAATCTGATTGTAAATAAATATTATTAGGATTGGTTTATGTATGTATGTATATGTATATACATATACATACATACATAAACCAATCCTAATAATATTTATATATATATATATACATTAATATCATCCAAAATAAAAGTGTTTGTTTACACAATATATGTACGTGTGCTGTGTATATTTATTATATATATATATATATATATATATATATATACATACACATCCATGTATATATTTCAGAAAAATCTGTTCTGTTTATATATTAAATATATTTATTTATATTATAGATTATATTATTATTAAATTATATATTAAAAACTTGTATAATATGCGATTAATCGTGATTAATTGTTTGACAGCACTAATATACTTTTCTTTCTATCTGTGTGTATGCATACAAAATATCTGTATAACATTATGTTTTATTAATATTTAATAAAATAGTATCATAGAAGAAGCTGAATATAATTTATAAAGTCATATGGAGCTTCCGAGCAGTCGTTGTGTGCAGATTTAAGCGTAGGGTATTTTGGTCTGTAATTGGGACGGACGGTGGGGGGGGGGGGGGGGGGGTATTTTGCAGATGTGCGCTGCTGTGAAATGTCAGAGCAAAGGCTTCAGGGGATAAAAGATGTTCAGACTCTCTCGCGACTGACTAATACAAGAGTTTAACAATCATTCATGCACAGATGCACAAACACACTGTTATTATTATTAGAAAACGATCAATAACAGCACATCATTAGACCCGAGTGAACTCAACTCATGCAGAACAGAGACGAGCTGCAGGGAAACATCTCAGATATGAAGAGTCACGTGACCCGCGTCCAGTTCAGTGGACTTTCTTCACGAGAGTTTAACATTAACACTTGCTGAGAGCCGTATGTGACCTGACCACGAAACAGTGTTGAGTCGCCGGGGGATATTTGTAGGCGTAGCCAAAAATACATTGTGTGAGTCAAAATTATAGATTTTGCTTTAATGCCAAAAATCATTAGGATATTAAGATCATGTTGCATGAACATATTTAGTGAATTTCCTACCGTAACTTAATTTTTGATCAGTAATATGCATTGCTAAGAACTTCATTTGGACAACTTTAAAGATGATTTTATCAATATTTTGATTTTCTTGCACCCTCAGATTCCAGATTTTCAAATATTGTCCGATCATAACAAACCATACATCAATAGAAAGATTATTTATTCAGCTTTCAGATCATGCATAAATCTCGATTTCGCAAAATTCACACTTATGACTGCAGGTTTTGTGGTCCAGGGTCACATAAGTGAGCAAAAACTGTCTTTAAAGAGTAAATTACTGGCCAGATGTCATTCGCAGCTCATTTCGTCTCTATGATCTGATGAACAGTTTGAGAAAAGATCATACAGAGTTATAAAACCATTCAAAAAATCACTTGACATCAAACAAACATTAACTGAAATCCAAAAAAATATATAAAATAAATCAAATAGATGACAAGACATTTCTCTGTTTATTTAGTTTAAGTAACTAAAAACTTAAACTTAATTATAAAAACGATATAGATTTATTAAAAAGCTAATAAAAATGGCAAAAACAACACAATTGCTAAAACGTTATAATTAAAATGAAAACAGAAAATGTATAAATAAAATCTAATTCAAAATATTAACAAAAATGAATAGGGTTATTATCATAAACTGTAAAATCAGAACCATATATATATATAAAAAAATAGTACTGGATAAATAAAATAAATATGAACATAAATAAAATATTTAAAAAAATGTCCAAGGCAACATTTCCTATTTTCATTTAGTTTAAGCTGAATTACTAAAATAACAAACACTTCTAAATAAAGTCAAACTAAACAAAAAATAATTGAGATATTAACAAACTAATAAAAATACAAACAAATTATAAAAAATGTAAATTAAATTAAAATGAAAACAAAATATAAAATAAAATATTAATCTTAATAAAAATAGAAAAGCAACAGTATTACTAAAACACTAACTTAAAAATGAAAACAGAAAATTTTAATATAAAATAAAAAGTAATAAAAATGACAAAAACAACTAAATTACACTTGAATTGAAATTAAAGTGAAAACTTATAAAATAAAAAAACTTATGAATGGCAAAAAAATTAAAAATTGCTAACACTATAAAATATATAAAATATAAAAAATTCTAAATAAAATAAAATTCAACATTAAAAAACTCAAATAGTATATCAATGACACTAAAACAACACTGCTTTGAAATAATGCGCAGATGAATTGTTTTTTAAATATAAAAACAGGAAGATAAGAAAGTAAACGAGGTCACAGTGGTTTGATGCTTCAGCTATCGTCCATGTTTCACTCTTCTATCTCTCCTTCTACAGAAACATGACTGAGATGACTAAGAGTTTGTACTGCTTTATTAATCATAACGTGTCGAGGACAGAAAACATGACGCATATGACAGCCGGAAGCACAAAGGTCATGTTCTTCAGATGGGACGCTACAGATACACTTCTCTTCATACGGTAGCTTTTCTCTCCACAGGTCCGGGAATGTGGGTCTATGGAAATCCAGATCTAAGCTTCGACCTCTTCAAGGAAAACTGGATCAGAACAAGAGGGGGCGGGGCTTTACTCAAATGAGTTACTATGGTAACGGGGATGGCCCCTCATATAAGGGGCAGAATGAGGACCGACTCCCATAATAAACACAACTGAGAGAAGAGTGACGTTAGGACACATAATATCACGGTTTATTCCATTAACGTAAATCAATCAGCTGAATATGCCTGATCTATAATTCAATCATATATATAATCAGATTTATTGTCTCATGCAGTTTTGTTCAAATTACAATATATTGGAAATTATTTCAACGTGGACTGCACAAAATAAAATATGCACTTAAATTAACCGCTTTTATTAAAGGCAAAACGGTTTTTAATATATTACTGAAATACACTGTAAAAAGATTATTGCAGTAGGATTTACAAAAAAACAAAAACAAAAAAAATGATATTTTAGTTTTTCTACATACTTTTTAAAAAGGTTTTTAATTAAAATACATTACTTGCCATTTCTATGAAAATATTTTTACAATTTACTAGCATTTAAAAAATAAAAACAGTCATTTACAAAAGCCAGATCAGATACGCTGATAATATTTGGCGTAGAATTTACTTTAAAAAAATATATTTTACATTAAAAAAAAATGTTACTTTAAAAAAAATAAAAATCACTCACAAATGTGTAGTAAATTTCACAAAGAGCTTCATGTAAATTAAAATAAATGATAAATTAAATTAAAATGAGATTCAATCAAATTTATTTTAAAATAAAATTAGAATTTTACATTGAGAATATTTGAATTATATTCTCACTTATATATTACTAGCAAATAATTAAAATGAAACAGCAATAAAAGGAATTACACATTAATTAAACAATCAAAGCACACACACACACACACACACACACACACATATATATATATGAATAATCATAAAAGTAATAAATAATATAAATAATTTTTTGAACCATTTTAAAAGACTCTTCTCATCCGCCATTGTTGAAATAAAGAGACGCTTAGTTTTTCCCTTTCCCTGCTGCTTGGGGCAAAAACATGTTCTTCATTGACAACCATTCAAAAGTATCTCTATATTCTGACTACATAACATTGTATCACTGTATCTGATGAGACTTCACCTTTAACTGCACGCTCACTTTTACAGTGATGCAGATCTTCAGTAGTGAATCAAGCTCGTTTAATATTTAAATCAGCACCAGTGTATGTGTGTTTATTCTGCGTGTTTGCGTGCCATGTTACCACAGCAGGACCGGGTTATTCAATATTTAAAGCCTCTGTTGAGACCAGATTATTCATGACAGTCGCTGAGATTCATAATTGAGTAGCTGGAATTATCATGCAGAGATTAAGTCCATAAGAAAGTGCGGTGACAGAAATTAACCCTCAGAAATTCAGAAATTAACGGGTTCAGAAAACAAGACACGGTTCAGACGGACAGAGCACAGATGAATTGAAAAATTATATGAAATTAGCCTATATAAACATTTATAATAAAATACTTTGATTTTTATTATTATTGTTATTACTATTATTATAGATTAAACTAAGGATTTAATTTTCTTTTACTTTGATTATTATTATTATTATTATTAGTTTAAATAGTTTTTCTATTTTCATTTTAATCTTAGTTAATGTTTTAGTAATTTTGTTGTTTTTGTGTTTTAATTTTTTTATGTGGTTTTAAGTAGTTTTATTTTATATTATTCTGTTTTCATTTTTATTTAAAAAAATAGTCATTTTTCTGTGTGTTTTTGTGATTTTTGTAGTTTTAATTCATTTTAATTTTCACATTATTTTATCATTTTAATTTTTAAATTGTTGTCATTTTGTTGTGTGTTTTTGTAATTTGTATTAATTTCTGTTTTATGCGGGTTTAAATCATTTTTATTTTATATTATCTGCTTTCATTATGCTTTTAAAGTCTTAGTAATTTTGTTGTGTGATTTTGTAATTGTATTATATATTGTTTTATTCATTTTTTTTCAGTTTTAGTTATTTTAGTGCATAAAGTTAAACTAAATGAAAATAAGAAATGTTCTAGCTAGATAAAATATAATTGAATTATAAATATAAAAATTAATATAATTTCTTTCTTTATTTTTTTACATATATTTTTTATTAATATTTCATTTTTTAAGAAAAAATGCATTTTCTGATTTTAGTTTTAGTTAACTTTAATAACCTGGTATATTAGCACATCTGAGCACAGTTTGGGACGATACTAAGATCTCTTCTAAAGCTTCATAAGAGAGTATTCAGTAAAACTCTCCGTTTGCTCTCCATCTCTCTGCCGTCTCTGATAAACAGAGATGTGATGTTCCTCAGGGATCAAGTACAGGCTGCTTCACTTTTAATTGGGCAATGTTTCATCTTGAAACAAACATTAACAGTTGGTTCTTCAGCTGAACTGGATCTATAGCGCTGATGTTTTCATGTCTTCATGAGTGGTTCTCATACGCATGCAGCGTGTTCCTTCTGCGTTTCATCTGATGTGAGCAGAAATGTGCCGTGAGAATATATATAATTCATGTCTGGAGTTTGAAACAGTGAAATGGTTTTAACTTCAATCCACATTCTCTTCCATTCAGCGCTACATCCGTCCTGCTTTGTAAGGTAATGTGTTCTCGAAGCTACAGCCTTGTGATGGGTTTATGTCCACATTTCACTTTTAATTCACAGTTGAAATGCAAAGCACACAAGACAGACTTACATAACTTTCACTTGTTTTATATCCTGCTTCACCAGAAAATACATCAGATATCTCCTAAAATTATTTAGATGATCATGAAATGATAGGGGCAGTCGTGGCTCTAATGGATAGAGCGTTGCACTTGTAACCCGAGGTTGTGGGTTCGAATCTCGGCTCCGGCAGGAACTGTCCACGACTGAGGTGAGACCCTTGAGCAAGGCACCGAAACCCCGACTGCTCCCCGGACGACCCCCACTGCTCCAGGTGTGTGTGTGTGTGTGTGTGTGTCCACTGCTCCAGGTGTGTGTGTGTGTCTCCACTGCTCCAGGTGTGCGTGTGTGTCTCCACTGCTCCAGGTGTGCGTGTGTGTCTCCACTGCTCCAGGTGTGTGTGTGTCTCCACTGCTCCATGTGTGTGTGTGTCTCCACTGCTCCATGTGTGTGTGTGTCTCCACTGCTCCAGGTGTGTGTGTGTGTGTGTGTGTCCACTGCTCCAGGTGTGTGTGTGTGTCTCCACTGCTCCAGGTGTGCGTGTGTGTCTCCACTGCTCCAGGTGTGTGTGTGTGTGTGTGTGTCCACTGCTCCAGTGTGTTGGTGTGTGTGTGTGTGTCCACTGCTCCAGGTGTGTGTGTGTGTGTCCACTGCTCCAGGTGTGCGTGTGTGTCTCCACTGCTCCAGGTGTGCGTGTGGTGTCTCCACTGCTCCAGGTGTGTGTGGTGTCTCCACTGCTCCATGTTGTGTGTGTTGTGTCCACTGCTCCAGGTGTGCGTGTGTGTCTCCACTGCTCCAGGTGTGTGTGTGTGTGTGTGTGTCCACTGCTCCAGGTGTGCGTGTGTGTCTCCACTGCTCCAGGTGTGTGTGTGTGTGTCTCCACTGCTCCATGTGTGTGTGTGTGTGTGTCTCCACTGCTCCAGGTGTGTGTGTGTCTCCACTGCTCCATGTGTGTGTGTGTGTGTGTGTGTGTGTGTGTGTGTGTGTGTGTACTTGGATGGGTTAAATGCAGAGAACACATTTCCAGTGTCAGGGGGTAACGCATGACAAGTAACGCGAGTTATGTAATAATATTACTTTTTTCAAGTAACTAGTAAAGTAACGCATTACTTTTTAATTTACAGGAAAATATCTGAGTTACTTTTTCAAAAAAGTAACACCAGTTACTTTGTTTCTCCATTTATTGATGACAGAGCGCCGTGTGAACATGATCTTACTGTAGTAGACTAAATATGAATGTGTATTAATACATCCCACTCGCAAAAAACAGATTCAGTATTCATCAAAATGAATTAAAACAGTGAAATGCAAACTCAGAATATGACTGCAAACCTGCAATAATTAAATATGTTAAACAACACAAATATATCTAATCTCATTTATTAACGATGTGTTTGCTGCTGACCTTTGATGATCAGTTCAATCATACTAATAATAAACATGACTTTAGATAAACTAACGATTGTGTTTTTATTGCTGAAGAGTGTTGAACTTCTCCTGTGTTCTTCTGTACAGACGTGATTTACTCGTCCTTCAGTCTGAGGTTTATTCATTACACTTTTTGGTGTGAAAGGCTTTGACGTTTGCTATAAATATAACTTATTGTATTAAAAACAAACAATCAAGCCCTACACATATTTAAAAAGTAATGCGAAAGTAACGCAAAAGTAACGTAATGCATTACTTTACTTAAAAAGTAACTAAGTAACGTAATTAGTTACTTTTTTAGGAAGTAACGCAATATTGTAACGCATTACTTTTAAAAGTAACTTTCCCCGACACTGTATATGTGTGTGTGTGTGTGTGTGTGTGTGTGTGTGTGTATATGTGTGTGTGTGTCTGTGTCTGCACATTTCACTGCTGGTTATACTCTGTATAATTGTGAATGTGACAAATAAAGCTCACCTGAGCACCTAATAATTAAATTAAACGAGTCAATAATTGCATAGCATAGAGTAAAACTGATGTGGATATATTAACTGATGATTTTGTCTTTGCAGAAATTAGTTTATATTGATAACTCGAACTTTTGATTGCTTTATTTGTAATATTTTGTCAAATTTACTAGCAATTTGTGAGTTAAAATTAAGTCAAAGGCACTTAATATTATTTCAGCTTCAAGAAAGCTCCTGAGAAACTCTCGCATGAGCACATATAAGATGCTTTACACACAAACGATGCTCACACCAAATATTGATTTCATTTAGTTCACAGAAATCTATTTATGACATCATTTTACAGCATTTTTACACAAGTGCCTAAGACTTTTAATAGAGCTTTGCAGGAGGTTTCTTGAGCATCTCGGAGACGCTGAATGTTTGTAAATATAATATGATTCCAGACAGACTGATGATGATGATCAGGTTTCTGTGTGGAGCAATCAAAAATATCACTGGATTATTATAATTAACGGAAAAATGAATGTTTGGAAATATAAACTGATATTTCCTCCTGACACACTACAACTAAAGATAGAAATAACTGACATGAAACCATTTTTAGCTGCTGAAAATACTAGTGTTCGAATCATTCTGGCCACCACTGGATGTGTGTGTGTGTGTGTGTACACACACACACACACACACACACACACACACACACACACACACACACACACACACACACACACACACACACTGTACCTACTTAATACATGCATTAGGATTATCCAAAAACACAGGGAACAGTACTAATATTAAAAGAACTGACCGATGCTACACACTTTCTGTGCCTTGGCACCTTAATGTATGTTGGTTTACAATCTGCAGTGCACTGGCACAACTGCCTTCAGCATGTCTGTATTACCAGCAGCTACATCTGACCACATCACCATCTACACCCTCCTCTCTCCGTGTCACACTGCTAGAGCCTCTGGGCTGTCAGTCTCTCGCCCCCTCACACAGA
>QVTF01008190.1:0-15000 GCA_003573665.1 Oxygymnocypris stewartii
TGGGGGGGGGGGGGGGGGGGGGGGGGGGGGGGGGGAGAGAGAGAAAGGAAAAGGAGGGAGGGGCCAGAGGGCGGAAGGAAAGGGAAAGGGAGGGACGAAAGGGAAACGCAACGCAACGCAACGGAACGGAACACGCAACGCAACGCAACGCAACGCAACGCAACGCAACGCAACGCAACGCAACACGCAACGCAACGCAACGCAACGGAACACGCAACGCAACGGAACACGCAACGCAACGGAACACGCAACGCAACGGAACACGCAACGCAACGGAACACGCAACGCAACGCAACGCAACGGAACGGAACGCAACGGAACACGCAACGGAACACAAAACGGAACACGCAACGCAACGCAACGGAACACGCAACGCAACGCAACGGAACACGCAACGCAACGCAACGCAACGGAACGGAACGGAACGCAACGGAACACGCAACGCAAGCAACGGAACACGCAACGCAACACAACGCAACGCAACGCAACGCAACGGAACACGCAACGCAACGCAACGGAACACGCAACGCAACGCAACGGAACACGCAACGCAACGGAACACGCAACGCAACGCAACGCAACGCAACACGCAACGCAAGAACACGCAACGCAACAGGCAACAACGCAACGCAACGCAACGCAACTTAACGCAACTTAACACTCAACTCAACTCAACTTAACACAACTTAACACTCAACTCAACTCAACGCAACTCAACTCAACTTAACTCAAAACACTCAACTCAACTCAACAACACAACTTAACACTCAACTCAACTTAACACTCAACTCAACTCAACTCAACTCAACTCAACTTAACACTCAACTCAACTCAACTCAACTTAACACTCAACTCAACTCAACTCAAATTAACACTCAACTCAACTCAACTCAACTCGACACTTAACTCAACTCAACTCAACTTAACTTAATTTAACTTAACTTTTCCTAAATGAGGTTGGGTATGGACACACAATTGGGCACACAATTATTATCAACTATTATAACTCATTCTTATTCATATTAAATATTATTTGATTACTATTTAAACACTAATATAACTAAAACAAAACATAGATTATTTAATCTATCATTCAATAAAAAAGAGATACAAATTTAAAGCTGCCAAAATAATACTCTTGATTTTTCAATTTTGCCAACAGTATCTATCTTTGAGGTTCTGCAAAATACTCTTCAGATATACAAATACAAGTGTATTAACAATATAACAAAGAAAACTGGTCACACAATTAACTTTTCCTGATTTATTAATGACAGATTAATGTATTTATGAATTTAAAGCAACACATATAGCGTATTGCAATGCACTGCAAGAGAAAAAGTGATTATAGATACTTCATTTAATAGCCAAAAGAAAAGATCAAAAAGATGACAGAAAAATATGTATATTTCATTTCAAATGGACTGTTTTAACATTTGTGTATTTGATGCGCTATACTTGTGTAACCAAGAATTTTCTAGACTTCATCTGAACTCAAATAAGCAATAAAACTCTCAATCTCTCATGAACACAGGTTCAGTCCGTAGGCGTCCGGAGATCAGAGAGAAATATCACAGGTAGTTATTAAATCTGTCATCCAGCAGAAATACTTGTTCTGTGTCACAAACACTGCCTTCAGCGATCGAGAGAGAACAATCCTGACACTGAAATACAGCTGACCATAAACCATATCATATGAGAGTTCACTGATATGATCAATCTAGCAGCAGAAATAAAGGCGACCGCAGTCTCTGTGCGGTTTCATCAGATACACAAACTCAAACTCATGATGTGTTTCAATATATGAGGACATGAACACATCAACTTCACCAGCTTTACTTGGAGTAAAAATGAGCCTCAAACTGAAAATAAAACCTATAAAAGTCCGGTCTAACTTGAAGAAATTATGACAGAAATATATTACTACTGTAGACTAAAATATCATTATACAAATATTATTATTATTAAGGAATATCATAAACCAAGATGTTTTTCATCCACGTTTTAATTTATACAGTTCTATTGTGCAGCAACTTATTTGACAAAAAATAACAGTTTTGTTGCAAGTGAATTGTTATATTTTCAGTTGATTACATTGTAAAAGATTAATTCAATTGTTAAAATGTATTCATTATTTTAATTAGACTCCATTTTTATGATAAATGTGTATTAAATCATAAATCACAGAATCCAGAAAAAAAGGGATTTATTGGGGCTCTAAGAGTTTAACTGTAAACAAAAAAGTAGTTTTTACATTTATTCTCAAGGTCTAACAAACAGTAATTAATGCTAAATTAATATCGCATGATATTAAAAGAAATATTGGCATAAAAAGTTTGAAATATTGGGATAAAAAAGTTCAAAAATGTTATAATTAATGGCAAAGAAACAGAGTTGAATGACAAACAACACATTGAATTAAAGTGATATTTTGAAGCAGTGAAGACAGTTTCATCTCAGTTGCATTGAGATCAGCGTTTTAAATAACACAGCTAAACAAAGATTGCCTCATTCAGAGAGAATTGTTTGTTCTTCTCTATATCTGGAGTCTCTCTGAATCCCCCGGCGGTAAACAGAGAAGATGTAACGTGAGCGTGCACACAAACGATTACACAGAGGAAACGGATTATAACCAGAGCAGGTCTAAATGACTCTCGGACTCGTGTTCGACTGATCTCAAGAGAACGGAGCATCAATCTCTTCAGGATAAAGCTCTCTCATGTGATGTAGTGCCATCCTTTTACAGTGATTAGTCACATGACATTAACGGCTCAGGTGATTGGCTCAAAAACTTCAAGCAGATATGCTTAAAGTCAGGAAGAAATGAAAACTCCAGCCTTTTTTGTTAATGCATGTTATCGATCCTATTGTGCATATGTTTATTTTTTTACCTTGTTTTTTTATCAAATATTACATCAATCATATCATAAACTTACTAAATTTGTAAAAATGCTATGGTAAAGACATTAACTGGTTAACTCTATATGGTGAAAACTAGATGCAATATATTTCATGTAATCAGCAGAAAAATAGTTCAATGTACAGTTCTTGGAAGTAAAAAAAAAACTCACTTAAATAGCCGTTTAATCTTAGTTTTTCTTAAAAATGTGTTAGTTTTGAACATTAATGTAAATTCATTTTTATTGCATAATTTTAATGTTATGATGGTGTTTTTATTTTTGTGTTATATGCACTTTCTATATATTATTTTCATCAGCTTATTTTTTTACTGTAAAGTTGAATCTATAAAATGTAAAAATATATACCATCTTTTTCATGGTATTTTTTTACAGTGTACAGTAACTAAATTTCCTCTTCTTTCTGCATACTGTACTACAGTATTTCAGAATTTTAACTTGATCTTTAAAAAAATCTGACCAAAAATGGCATTTTCAGATACATTGTAAGAAAACAACAAATAGTAGGAAAACGGATCGCCAGTACTTTTCCGTTTAGTTTACAGACATTTTCTCAAACCCTTAAACTCAACACAATGCATAAATCAAAATCAATACTAAAAAAATCCTCCATATTGATACAATATATATCTTTATACAAGTTAATCTTAGAGTAAAACCTTGTCAAATCCACAGGAGGCCAGAATACTTGTGCATTTCACGGTTCCCTTTCAGGGAACTCCGTTGCGTCAGCTTTACGCTTCGGGAACGCTTTGCGTGATAAGTCTTGAAGCACACATGTGAAATCAATCCAAGGTGTAATTGGGACGTCAGAGCGGGTGACGTCACGAACCAGGAGGCTATAAAGCCTACCCAAACAAAGCTGTCACTAGCTTTTTGTGTCTTCACAAGCGCTCTATGTGAATCTGTCTGTCTATTTGGTGTTGTCTGTCTATTTCAGTTAGTAAGAAAGAAATAAGATAGAAAGAAAGAAAGTAGTTATGGCGAGCAAGCAACAGCAAGCTTTTAAGATGTGTGTTCATCCCTGCCCGCGTTATTTAACGGGTGGGGATACACACACACTTTGTGTTGCTTGTTTGGGAGAGGAACACGCACAGTCAGCGCTCGAGAGCGCTGGCTGTGAACACTGCGAGGTGTTTCCCTTACGGACGCTCCGATCCCGCCTGGCGTTCTTTCGCGAGGACGCTCAGGCTCGCGTTCCCCAGGGCTCTGGTCCCGCTGCTGCCGAGGCACAGCGAAGGCTGCGGTCCTGGGGTTCGCAAATGGATCTGTCAGCGGAGGTAGAGACGGGCACCGCCTTATCTCTGCCTTCACCTGACAGGTTCAGTGCTTCGTATCAGGGTTGGGAAGCACGCGCTGCGGTTTCTTCCGCCCCGATCGAAGCACATACACTGCAGCTATCTGATTCTGAGGAATTAGACGCTGCCAATGCAAGAGATACTGAGGATTCGCCACCTCAGTCTCGTGCTTATGAGGAGCTGGTTGAGGTTGTGACGAGAGGGTTGAAAAATTAAATATTGATTGGCCAGCAGAAAGGGAGGACGTTCGTTCAAGAGGCAAACTTGACGAACGCTTTTTACCTTCTCGTGCACAGCCTCAACGCCGGGGATTACCATTTTTTCCTGATCTCCACACCGAGGTGTCGAGATCATGGGAAAAACCGGTTTCTTATAGAGTGTATAGTACACAAACATCACACTATTCCTCTATATTAAATAAAAACGAGCACGGTTATGGAGAGATGCCTAAGGTGGAAGAGACGCTCGCGAGCTATCTCTCCCCTGAATCATCCTCATCCATTAAATCCCCGACACTACCCACTAAACCAGTGAGAATCACATCAGCACTGGTTGGCAAGGCTTATTCAGCGGCTGGTCAGGCAGCAGCTTGTTTACACACTATGTCGCTGTTGCAAGCCTACCAGGCTGAATTATTAATAGAGCTTGATGAGGGCGAGGGTTTTAATCCCAGCTCAGTTTGCGAACTGCGCCGGGCTACAGATTTGTCTCTCAGAGCTGCCAAGGAGACGGCTAAGTCAATGGCCGGTCTATGGCAGCCCTGGTAGCCACTGAGAGACACTTATGGTTAAACCTGAGTAACATAAAAGGAAAGGATAAGAACTTCCTTATGGATGCTCCAATTTCTCCCTCTGGCCTCTTTGGCGGTGCTGTGAATTCGGTTGTGGAGAGATTTCAGGAATCAGCTAAGCAAGCGGCTGCATTCCAGAAACTCCTCCCCCGCCGTATTCATATCTGGGGCTGCTGAGCGGGAGCAGCCCCAAACATCTAAAGCCAGCTCCTCCCACCGTGCCACACAAAAACAGAGTGTGGCTTATCGCGCTCCCCCACATAAAGGCTGGGGACACGGTAAACACACTCAACCGCAGCCTTCAAAGGGCAGAACGGATCTGAGGACCGTTATTAACTCTAAGAAGGCTGTGGGAAAGAGGTCCTGACGCCCGAGGGCTCAGGCCAGTGAGGACTTACCCCCTCGAAGCAGAGCGGTTAACACCTCATTTTACGGTGCCCGTCTCCCTTCGATGTCCTCAGGAGACCGGTCTGCCAACCCTGCCACCTCGTGTGCTTCAGGGCGCAGCGGTCTCCAGCGAGCGCATATCCCAAGGTCCACCCGGAAACGTAGTGGCCTCGGGATGCCGCCCCCTCTGAGGAGGGTTTCGGAACAGTCAGCGCAGACGCCTCCTGCCGGTTCACCGCTTCAGGACGTCGTTCTGACTGCACAAATAGATACAAATCCAGAAACCAGTCTCGAGAGGCTGGTACCGCTAGTAGAATTTTTGACAGCATGGAAACTTCTGCCAAATATATCTCATTGGGTCCTGCAGACTATAAGAAAAGGGTATCAGATACAGTTTGGGTCTCGCCCGCCCAGGTTCATGGGGGTTTTGTCCACCGAGGTGGCCCCCCAGCAGGTTCTGGCAATGGAACAAGAAATAAAAGCTCTGTTAGAGAAAGAGGCCATAGAATATGTACCTCACTCCAACAGGGAAACCGGTTTTACAGCCGGTATTTCATAGTTCCAAAGAAGGATGGAGGGTTGCGTCCCATTTTAGACCTTCGAGTTCTGAACGTTTCTGTCTTGAAACTCAAGTTCAAAATGTTAACTTTGAGACAAATCGTGTCACAGATCAGATCCGAGGACTGGTTTGTCACGATAGATCTCAAGGACGCATACTTTCACATATCCATCCTTCCGTATCACAGGAAGTTCCTGAGGTTCGCTTTTGGGGGCAAAGCATACCAGTATCGGGTTCTTCCATTCGGCCTAGCATTATCACCCCGCACTTTCACGAAATGCGTAGATGCAGCCCTGGTGCCTCTTCGCCTTCAGGGTATTCGCATTATGAACTACATCGACGATTGGTTGATTCTAGCTCAGTCGCATCAGTTGGCAGTTCGGCATCGAGATGTCGTTCTTGCCCACATGGAAAAATTGGGGTTACGGCTAAACGCCAAGAAAAGTGTGCTTTCTCCATTACAGAGGACCACTTTCCTGGGCGTGATATGGGACTCAACGTCGATGCAGGCGCGCCTGTCACCGGCACGTATAGAGTCCATCCTATCGGCTGTGAAAAGAATAAGGCTAGGCCAGTCACTCACTGTCAACAGTTTCAGAGACTGTTGGGTCTTATGGCAGCAGCATCCAACGTGATACCTGTTGGACTGTTGCACATGAGACCCCTCCAGTGGTGGCTCAGGACCAAAGGGTTTTCCCCGAGGGGCAACCCCTTTCGCATGATCAAGGTCACGCGGCGATGCCTTCGTGCCTTGGTAATGTGGAAGAAACCTTGGTTCCTGTCCCAGGGTCCCATGTTGGGAGCTTCATGTCGTCGCAAGACGCTAACGACAGATGCTTCTCTCACGGGCTGGGGAGCGATCTTAGAGGGACGCTCAGGTCAAGGTCTGTGGAAGGACCATCATCTCTCATGGCACATCAACCGTCTGGAGATGTTGGCTGTGTTTCTTGCTCTCAAGAATTTCCTAGCAGATCTCAGGGGCCACCATGTGCTTGTCCGCTCAGACAACACATCGGTGGTCTCCTACATAAATCACCAGGGGGGTTTGCGGTCACGTCCACTGCAAACTGGCGTGCCAAATCCTCCTGTGGTCCCAAGGGAAGTTGTTGTCTCTGCGAGCAACTTACATCCCTGGGGTCCACAATATAGGAGCAGACATCCTGTCGAGACAGGGGCTGAGGCCCGGGGAATGGAGGCTTCACCCCGAGGTGGTGGAGCTGATATGGAAGAAGTTCGGCCAGGCACAAGTGGATCTGTTTGCGTCTCGAGAGACGTCTCACTGCCCACTCTGGTTCTCCCTCACGCATCCAGCTCCTCTCGGACTGGATGCGATGACACAGACGTGGCCGAGGCTTCGTCTGTATGCATTTCCCCCGATTGCTCTGCTCCCAGGAGTACTGGAGAGAGTTCGCCGGGACCGGGTCCCACTACTTCTTATTGCCCCGCGGTGGCCGGGCAGAGTATGGTTCCCAAATCTATTCTCCCTTCTCGACGGGCCTCCTCTGGAGCTCCCCGTCAGGAGGGACCTTCTGTCCCAAGCGGGGGGCTCGATATTTCACCCCCATCCAGAACTATGGAAACTATGGGCTTGGCCTCTGAGGGGGCCCAGCTCATAAACTCAGGTCTCTCAACCGAGGTTGTTGAGACCATCTCTCCACTCCAGAGCTCCATCCACGAGGAAACTTTATGCCCTGAAGTGGAAGATTTTCGCTTCTTGGTGTAGTGACCATCAGCTGGACCCAGTTAACTGCCCTGTTGGTACAGTGCTGGAGTTTCTGCAAGATCGGTTCACTGCAGGGCTAGCCCCGTCCACTCTGAAGGTTTATGTGGCGGCCATAAGTGCTTACCACATTCCTTTGGGTGGTACGTCTATGGGGAATGAGCCCCTGGTATCTCGTTTCCTCCGTGGTACGATGAGGCTGAGGCCTGCAGCTCGCACCAGGGTGCCAACATGGGACTTGGCCATTGTCCTGCAAGGCCTTTCCCTGGCTCCCTTTGAGCCTTTAGAGGAGGTGCCGGCCAAGTTTTTGACCTTGAAAGCGTTGTTCCTCCTGGCTATATCATCTCTTAAAAGGATAGGAGATTTACAAGCACTATCGGTTGCACCCTCGTGCCTGGAATTTGCACCTGGCATGGTTAAAGCATTTCTTCATCCTAAGCCAGGTTACATTCCTAAAGTCCCCGCTAATGTGGCGAGGTCGATTATGCTGCAAGCCTTCTGTCCTCCCCCTTTTCAAGATGCGGACCAGGAAAGGCACAATTTGCTTTGCCCAGTACGGGCATTAGATGCTTACGTCCACAGGGCTGCCCTGTGGCGCAAGAATGAACAGCTGTTCATATGCTTTGGACCTCCTAACCAGGGGTCCCCTGCATCTAAGCAAAGAATGAGCAAGTGGGTGGTCGAGGCCATCTCACTTGCTTATGAGTCAGCCGGTCAACCTTCTCCTATGGCTGTCCGGTCCCACTCGACTAGGAGTATGGCTGCCTCGAAGGCCTGATATCAGGAGTTACTCTCCAAGAGGTTTGTGATGCGGCAGGCTGGTCCTCACCGCACACTTCGTCAGATTTTATTCTTTGGACCTGGACTCTACCCCAGGTTCCCAAGTGCTCTCGTCCTAGTGCTGCTCGTTAGATTCACACAGGACAGGCACTCGTCGCTATGGTGATGTTGTACAACGTTCCCGAAGCGTAAAGCTGACGCAACGGAGTTCCCTGAAAGGGAACGTTCGGTTACGACTGTAACCTCGGTTCCCTGAAGGGGAACGAACGTTGCGTCCCCGGCCATATCTCCTTCGTGCCTGTAAGCGACTTGCTCAGACTTTTAAGCTAGTGACAGCTTTGTTTGGGTAGGCTTTATAGCCTCCTGGTTCGTGACGTCACCCGCTCTGACGTCCCAATTACACCTTGGATTGATTTCACATGTGTGCTTCAAGACTTATCACGCAAAGCGTTCCCGAAGCGTAAAGCTGACGCAACGTTCGTTCCCCTTCAGGGAACCGAGGTTACAGTCGTAACCGAACGTTTTATAATATTTGATTATTTCAGCTCTGCTGTGTGTCAGTCAAAGCATGTGTGTTCTTCAGTTGGCCAATCACTTCAAACAGTGTCAGAAAGTGTGTCTTTCCTCAAAGCCCTGCACTTCTTGATGTGTGTGCTGCTGAGAAGCGCAGGAATGAAAACTCAATGTACCTGTAGATCATTTCAAGACGTTTGAATCAGAATCAACATCTGCAGCTGCTGGATTTCTGTCCTGTAATGTCACAAACCCAGAAACGGTGAACGTTTGGATGGTTTAGCATCTTGTTGGCAGTTCAAAGATTAATATATAAAAAAAGAAATCTTCAAACCGGAGGTGTACAATATAAAACAGACTCTTTTATTGTTTCTTTGTTCTCTCTAATGTAGCCTCAATTCTGGTTTATATAATATTTGTTGCTTGTTATATCGGCTTTTAAAACTTTTTTATATTCTAAGTACATTCGTATGTTGCAGTTGGGAACGAGTGGGCCATAACAACTAGATATAACACATAAAACATATGCAAATCAAGCAGTTTTCCCCCGGTGAGTGAGAAACAGAACAACTCTCCGGCATGAATCACTGGTTTTAGTTTCAGACATAAAGCCTTTAAATGATCAAAACTTTGCTGTTAAACCTGTCGCACACGATCTACTCCATGACTTCTGTCTCCGATAGAAAGCTCTTTAATCAAGTCAAAGGTCTTTTAGTGTAAATGTACAAAAGTCCTCCTTCAGCTGGAGCTTCATGTGTCTTTTCTCTGTCAAATCTTTACTCATTTTTTACGTAGTAAACGTCATAATACCTGTAGTAATATCTCCAGATGAACACGTACTGGACTGAAGCAGCTCAGCTTTACTTGATTCTCCATCAATCATGTTTTAGTCTCAAATCTGATCATCATCTTCTGAGGAGCGTTTATTTCTTCATTTCTCAATCAGCATTGATATAATATATGAAATTATATATTTGGATTATTTTAATCTCATCTTACTAAGACATATTATTGGAGATTTCGAGCGGCGACTGATATTTATATAATTTTATATAAATATTTGTATAAAGATCTCATTACATTACATCAGAATTGCATCAATTGCTGGCCATATAAACATCAGGAGGATTAATAGAGAGTCTTAATAAACTGTTCCACTTTCAGTTTTTCGGACTATTATTTCATATGTCAGGCTTTATGGGTTAATATTGAATGAGGGAGCGAAACCTCCCCTGAAGAATGAAACACAGCAACTGTCTCTATTGATTTAGTTCTCTGTGGGTTCTCCTTAAGCCCTCATGAAAAATGCATCGACTAACCAAGACGCCAACACTGAGCTCGGCCTGAACTGCTTTCAGGTAACATTGATCTGCTTGTTATGCATGAGCATGAATGTGCAAAAGAGTTCAAGCCATCGATAAAGAAATAGGACCTTCCAAATATTACAAAACAACTAACATCACCATTTGCACGCTTATATCATATATCTTACCTTCAGGGTTTTCATGGATGACAATAAATAAATCCATAGCTGTAAACATTAAATGAATTTTCAATGCAGTAACTGACACGCAGGATAGACTTGTTTTCCATTTTATCACTGAAATGAAACCTGAAAGTGTGCAAGAGTACAGAAAACCTCAAAAGCATCATCGCAGTGATGATGACAGTGTTTAACATCTCTCAGGTGAAGCATTAGGTTTCCTTCGACCTCTTGCTAAAAGTCACTGAAATCTGCCGTGATTGTACGAAACACAGACCGGCGCTCTGCTTCAGCAAGAAACACGTGAAAATACTGTTTGATATCGGGGGAATTGTGTGTCATCTTTCATTTCAGTCCACTGAAATGTATCCATAGAGGAAATGAAAACATTTAGCATGTGATCTTTGGCTGGAGGGTGTGCAAGAGTGTAAGTGCGTCTTTAAAGGGACTGTCAGCTTCGGTAATAAGGAGAGATACTACATCCTCAAAGAGTCAGGCTCTTATCCTTCTGCATGACTCCTGCATGGAGTGAAAATGGCTGAAAGGTGTAGTCTAGCAATTCCTACAGCATACTATACTGTTATAAAGACTTTAAAGTTTTTTTGCAGAAATGCTATAGAAGAGCCTTTTCTTTTGTTTCCCAAAGAACCTTTCAGTGGATTTATTTCTTGCAAACACACAGCTTTTGTCTTCTCCAGATGTTAACTGATGGACTGAAGTGGTGTGGATTACTTGTGGATTATTGTGATGTTTTTATCAGCTGTTTGGACTCTCATTCTGACGGCACCCATTCACTGCACTGAGACACTGATGCAATGCTAAATCTGATGAAGAAACAAACTCATCTCCATCTTGGATGGCCTGAGGATGAGCACATTTTCTGAACTTTCATCCTTCCTTTAAACATACTTGATTGAAGGATAAATGCCAGCAAAGAATCTCCATTTCTAAGAGTATTTATACCACATACTGCATGAAACTACATAGAGTTTGAACCCTCACACAAGTATCTGACCACAGACTGTTCTTCATTACCATCCTCTAAACCTCCACAAAGAGCCATTGTTTCCTGAAAAAGGCTTCTTCTGCTGGAAATGCTTCTAACCAGATCCATTTGTCATCCAAACAACCCTTGGACTTGTTTTTTTTTCAGTATTATATTATGTCTCTCAGACTTTGTGGTTCTTGGGGCTTGTTCTAAACTTCTAACACTGTTCCGGTTCACATACTTATCCTCAATTATATGCCATATGGTTTTCTTCTACTGAAAAACCTGTTTGCGTGTCGTAAATGCATTCAAAGTTTCCTTTGAAAAGGAAGAGTGAGCACGAGTGCATCAAGCTTTTATCATATATTCATTTGCTTTCACTGGTGTTTGCTTTAAGAAATTCAAATCTAGACCGTAACCCTAAAGAAATCACACCTATGTGACCCAAGGATGTACTTATTTTACATATGCAAAAAGATTGAAATCTATTAATAATTACAACTGCTGAATGGCCCACATTGACAGCTATGTTTGTGCAATTACATGAAGCCCGTGAAGCAGAAGTGGCATTGTGCCAAGCATCCACTGATCATGAAGGAGGGTGAAGCTGGTCAAGTAGGTGGTTTGAGCCTCTGATGCATTGCTGTGGGTGTCTCTGCAGACAGCAGAATCACTCTTCATGTCCTCTTTAGTAGAACACCAAAGACTCGCTTAAGTGAACGCTTGTCACTGAGGGTCAAGACAGCAGAAACTTTGTCCTCAGATCACTATTTCTGCATGTTCACTTGAGGAGAGGCTTGTGCTCAAACACACATCTCAGATCTCTGAAGTTATCTTTGTCAGAAGTACAGATCCAATATAAATACTAGACAAGTCGTTCTGCTGTTTCCAGCATCCACAGTACAACACAGGACTAGTATGAGAGACGAGTGTCAATCTGTGTCCTTATCACTCGTGAAGTGATCAAAGCTATGCCTGAGCTGCTCTAACAGGCACGATGATAGCAGGACATTTACATGATCAAATCTCATTACACATATTATACACTGTAAATGTTTGTCATTTCTACAGTAATATACGATACAGTAAAAACCTGTTAAATGTTCAGCTGTTAATACCCTACAGTAAATACAGTGCATGGGAAAAATGAAAATGGTTTGCATTACATTGCATTTTTGTTATTTTACAGAAAAAAAGGGAAAAATACATGGTTTTTGGAAGTAAAAACGGTAAATGATTGAATAATTATGGTGAAAACAGCAATGTGACATGACATATGATTGATTCTATTTTATTTCAATACTTTAGATTCTTATTTTTGTTATCAGTAATGTACATGTGGGTGTTATGTGTTACATTTTATGTTATTAGATAATGTTTATTGCATTAGTTAGTATCATTTCCCTGATGGTTTGAAGTAATATCACTTCAATATCAATAGATAATGTATGTATGTGTATGCATATATATGTATCAATAAAAGCTACATATAATAATTAATTAATCATTTCTTATAAAAAACAAAATTCAAGCTGAATTTTGAATTATGGTACTCTGTATAAAAGTCTATAAACGGTCTTATATTTAGTCATTAGCACACATCATGAATTGTAAAGACTCATTATATACCTTTTTTACCTCAAATGAATAAATCATTGTGTATTGCCACCGTATAGGCTTTATTTAGACCTGTAAACCAGTAGCTAATGATAATATAAAATAGCTCCACCAAACAATCATGAATGCATGCTTTAATGAAAGACATTGTCAGTGATTGTGCATTCAGGTTCACGAGAAGATTGATCAAAACAATAGCAGCATAGATTACACCCACACACAATTAATCACACACAAACACCCCGATAATAACCGGATCACAGTCACCGCAGAAACAAAGGCAGCCGGCGAATCTTTCACAGAGAAGCACCGAGAGCTGAAGGTTTCAATCATACGGTAGCGAGGGCAAAAATCCAATCAGGGATTGAGTGACATGCAGAGCTCAGTCGCCGGCGCCGCTGGTGGACTCAGAGAGCAAATAGAGAGAGAGCTCAGATCACTAGCTGGAGGAACCAAGACCTGAGTGTGTGAGAGACAGAAAACACACCTGAAGAGGAAAAAGAGCCTGTGAAATGAGAGGAAGATCACATTGTGTGAAGTGGGAAATGCACTATGCTCCTTTAAATATAAAGTGCTAAAAACAGACTAATAGTTGAGCTGCTGTTTGACCAGACAACGAACAACAGTGTTCAGACAATGCACCATTAAACCAGGGAATAATCGGAGGTAAATTGGTGCTCTTATGTTCTGCTGTTTATGCCTTTATAAGGCAGGACAAACTCAATGACCAACTCAACATGAATAAATATGCATTTTGCAGGAGATCCAATTTAATCAGCAAGAAGCCATGCGAAGCTGTGCTTTACCATGGTAAAAGATTATCATTAAAAACTGCACGAATCCTGTGCTCTTATAAAATTGTGCCAACTGCAATGATGAAATACACCAATGTTCAAGAAATATTAACATGTATTATTATTATTATTCAATGTCAATATCAGTTTTAAATAGTGTATGTAGCACCGTTTATCCCAACATGAGTTGACCAATGAAATGCATAACACAGAAACACTTAAACGGTACAACATAATTACTAAAATACAGTGCAATTAAACGATCTCAGTGATTATAAGCCTAATGAAAATAAAAATATTAAAAAATCATTGTTAATAGCTGTCAAGCAACCTGTCAAATAGCATGCATTCTCCAAATTATTTATATTAATTTTGTTTTCCCAAATGTCACACAAAGACAAATTAAATAAATAAATAATTAAATGAATCCATTAATTTATTAACTTTAATTAAATTAAATAAATACATAATAAATAGATAATAACGAATTGTAAATTAAACTGATAATAAATACATTTGAATTAAATTAAACTAAATTAACAAAAAATAAATTATGAATTATAATTAATTTTAAGTAAATAAATTAGGAATTTTAGTAAAATTGAAATTAATTAATTAATTGAATACAAATTTTACAGAAAAAATTATTGTAATTTAGAATTAAACTTAAATAAATAAATTATGCTTTTGAATACTATTGAAATAACCAAATTAAATATTTGCAATGGCTTGAGAGGGAGTTTATTAAAAACTATGAGTCTAAACTATATGCATTTATATTGGAACGCATCCATGTCTTCACACTTGGAAAAGTACATATGCTGTTGTGTGATGAATAAATCAGCTCTGCTGCCAGTCTAAGCAGCGTCTCAACAGTGCGTAACAGCGCAGTGAATTCAGCCAGAGGTGCTGTTGAGTGTGCATCTTACGGAGTGGAAACTGTTATCGTGCTTCTTCAGTTTATGTCTGAAGCGCCAGGCTCATGAACCACAAGACACTTGGGCAATATTTCAAAGCTGCCGACACGAGAGCCAGAAGCCCAGAGAAAGAGCGAGGGAGCCAGATGAGGAAGAGTCGGAGAGAGTGATGAATACCAAGTGAGCGTTATGTGACTGCAGCAGGCAGTCTTACGGACCACCTGCTTCAAGGCGGC
>QVTF01008190.1:22500-24541 GCA_003573665.1 Oxygymnocypris stewartii
TGTGCACAAGCAACAGGGATGAGCGCAAGCTTGAGAATACTGTCAAGCAAAGCCGATTCAAACACTTAGGAGAGTTTCACAAGGAGTGAACTGAAGCTGGAGGCAGTGCATCAAGAGTCACCACGCTCAGACATCTTCAGGAAAAGAGCTACCAAGCCACTTCTGAAACAGAAACATCATCAGAAGCATCTTACCTGGGCTAAGGAGAAGAAGAACTGGACTGTTGCTCAGTGGACCAAAGTCCCCTTTTCAGATGACAGTAAATGTTGCATTTAATTTGTAAATCAGGGTCCCAGAGTCTGGAGGAAGAGAGGAGAGACACAGAATCCATGTTACTTGAAGTCCAGTGTGAAGTTTCCACAGTCTGTGATGATTTGGGCTGCCGTGTCATCTGCTGGTGTTGGTCCACTGTGTTTTCTGAAGTCCGAAGTCAACGCAGCCATCAACCAGGAAATATTAGAGCACTTCATGCTTCCTTCTGCTGACAAACTTTATGGAGATGCTGATTTCATTTTCCAGCAGGACTTGGCACCTGCCCACTCTGCCAAAGGTACCAAAAGATGGTTCAATGACCGTGGTGTTACTGTGCTTGATTGGCCTGACCTGAACCCCAGAGAATCTGTGAGGTATTGTCAAGAGAAAGATGAGAGACACCAGACCCAACAATGCAGATGACCTGAAGGCCACTATCAGAGCAACCTGGGCTTCATTACACCTGAGCAGTGCCACAGGCTGATCGACTCCATGCCACGCCGCATTGATGCAGTAATTCATGCAAAAGGAGACCCAACCAAGTATTGAGTGCATAGAAATGAACAGACTTATCAGAAGCCTGATATTTCTGTTTAAAATATCCTTTTATTTATTGATCTTATGTAATATTCTAATTTTCTGAGACACTGAATTTTGGGTTTTCATTATCTGTAAGCCATAATCATCAACATTTCAAGAAATAAAGGCTTGAAATGTTTCACTCTATGTGTAATGAATCTATATAATATATGGGTTTCACTTTCTGAAATGAGTGACAAAAAATATTGACCTTTTTCATGATATTCTAATTTTTTGAGATGTATCTGTATAATTTACAGCACTAGTTGAAAGAGAATGATTTGTACTGTATGTGACAAAAACTGACACACATTAATCAAAACTGAGTCAAACTGAAATTCCAATCAAATCAAAAGTGAATTGTGATTTTAAATCAAATGAAATCCATTGATTCTTTTATCTTATTGCAGTGAAATGTTTGCAATCACATAGAAGTCACAGAAGTCGTTGCAAAAACACAGCGCAAATTATATTGCAATACAGCAACCCACGGTTATGCATTTCTTATGCATAATTACAGAGATAATATGCAAGTAATTACAGGATATTTACGTATAGTCCTAAAGATAAATGGAAATGGAAAATGGTTATGAAAAACTAGGGCAAGAAACCTTGACTCATAGTCCTCAGGGAAACATTGAATGAAACAAACATGCAGGAAAACTGCTCTTTAGGAGCAATCAATAAAAGAGGACTTCCGCAGGTTTATTATAACAAAGAGACTCTTAAAATGAAATTGCAATATAAAAAGGGGTATTGACCCCTCAATGCACACAAGTCTTACCTGTATGTTGTCAAAAGAAGCTTTATTTGTCACATCGTAGAGCAGCAAGAGAGCTGAAAAGACAGACAAGACAGTAATCACATATATGGAAAACCTCAACATCAACTCAGACATCGGTTGTTTCTAAACACAAAAAGTCATTGTGCATTCTGTAAAATCTTTTATTATTGGAAGAGAACGTGGATGAGTCCTCTGGCTTTACAAGCATGTAATCTGAAGCACTCCAGCTCACCCCGAGTGATGTGTTTATGGATTCAGTCCTTTATTTGGGGTTTGGGGGAGATGAAGGTCCGTGAAGGGCAAACATTAAAGGATAATTACCTTCTCTGGTATGAGAAAAGCGGCACAGACGAAGGAACAAACAACGTCCGGCTGTGCATTCTGTCTCTCTCACACACACCACACACACACACACACACACACACA
>QVTF01008191.1:0-24520 GCA_003573665.1 Oxygymnocypris stewartii
CAGGTCAGTGTGTGTGTGTGTGTGAGAGAGGAGAGAGAGAAATAGAGAGAGGGCGGCCAGCATGACAGCAAGGCGGCTGTTCTCTCATGCAGAAAGTGCCGGAAGTGTCCCACCCTTCTAACATCATTAATTCTTTATGACTCTCTCCCTCCCGATATCTCTCTCTCTGTCCAGTCTTTAACCACATATGCATTCACAAGGGCACCACAAACCGGAACATGCAATCTTACAGAAACTACATAGAATCAGAACCGAATGAGTTCATGCCACTCTAACACCAGATGCTACGTGATACAAGCGATAAAAGCAAATGCTTCAGGGGCATTCAAGCTTACACAGCGATTTACAGTGACAAAGTCATTCATTTTTAAAGACAGTTGACAATTTCCTGCAAAATGAGTGACAGCCACTCTTGGCAATGATTTATACAAATGAGAACCGATTTGATGAGGTTACTCCCATTGGGACTGCAGACTATGATCAGTGCTCATCTCCAGTAGACTTTAATTTGAAACTGAAGCTTTAAAGTTTAGTCATCTCCTATTTAGACTATAGTCAAGCTGCTTTTTCACTGCTCTATTCAAAAAGTAATTAGCTAAACCACAAGCTAACAAAAAATGCTACTACACTGAAGCTATAGAAGTTCTTCTCAAACTGGGGTCAGAATATTGTATTTATATTAATAAATATAGGGTCTACTGTACATTTAAAATATGACAAAACAAGCATTAAAATAGTTTAAAACAGCCACACACACACAAAATAACACTAAACTGACATCATGTTTTTTATTTTAATTTGTTCTCTCAAAAAGTGTCTTTTTTTATTAAGAATAAGGGTTAAAAGGGTCTAGGAAATTATTCAGCTTTGAAACTTCTTATTTTATACAGTTCTTTAAAGCTGCAATCTGTAAGTTTTGCCTCTTGTTGCCATCTCTGTTTGAAAACCTGGAATTGCAGCTTTTTGTGGAATTATCTTCATTGCGGGGGTTGTGTGTCGGCATGGCTCCAGTGCGGATGAATCTAATGCTTTGAGGTGAATGTGTAGCTGTCAGTCACCGCACCGGTGTGGATATTTACTGTACTTTGCAATCACAGATTCTAGCCTACGTCTTGAAATATATGAACCAAATATTAATGTTCACCATTTACTGCCATCTGAACAAGTAAGTAACAAGTCCTGCCACCTTTGTTCTGCCCAACTGAGGAAAAAAGCTTAAATCGCGTCTACTAATAGTGATTTAATCTAAAGATCGGTTGGATCATATCACATGAAATCGTGCAAATTATTATTATTGTTCTACTTTATTCTCAAATTATTAATGTTAACAACAATGTTATTTTAAAATGTCTGGGTGGAAGACAACAACTTTTATCCTCACTGAACACAATATATTTTATTTTTAAGAAACATATAGAACATTTTGGAACAGTAAACATATCAAGCTAAATAATTAAAATACATAATTGAATATTTTTTTTATTAAATGAAGTGCAATAATTTACAGTAAGTGAGCTTAAACCTGCAGCTCAACAATAATCAGAAAATAAATAAATTATGTTCTGTAAAACATAAAAATAAAAATCCTTATAAAAAAAACATTGCAGTCACTTAAAGTAAGCCAGCAACTCAATAATCAAAAACATAATCAAAAACAATTTCTGTACAAATAAAATAATAATTATAATTATAAAAAATTATTTAAAAAGCAGTAAGTAAACCTGCAGCTCAACTAGGTTTTTGGAGACATGCTAACTTTCTACACATTCATCTTTCAGTCCAAGTTATGATTGCAGGATGTTCTCCTTTCCCGGATATAAGTTTGGAGCAGTGAGGTACGAGGATGCGTGCACTGTCACTGTGCACATATACATAAGGAGAGAAGAGAGCGCGAGTGTATAACACACAGACACACAAACACCACACAACACACTTGGTCTCTCTCCGTACAACACACTAAACATGGCAAAATTATGTTTTTAAATGTTGTGGTTTTGAACATATGTAAACAATTGCAGCAGGAGGCAATAATAATACCTGCAAGCAAGGTAAAAATGTATGTATGTTCGTCTGTGTGTTTGTGTCAGATTTTTGCACACCATTTTACCTAACGTTAGTAACATTTACCCATTAACATGGCGGTAACAAACTCTACTATGGTAAACTGTGCTGTCGTTCCAAGCGACTTTTGTCAGCTTATTGAATTAAGTTACCGAATTAAAATTATTGTTTACAAGGAATGCTTATCTTATATTGACATTAGGTTAACTAATGTTAAATTTTGTTCAGGTGTTAGTAGTTAATGTTGGCCAGTAGCCTATTGAGAAAATAAAATCATATGTTAGCTAAGTTAAACGAGTTTTATTACTAGCTGCCTTTTCTAGTTTTAGAATTAGTTTGTTATAGTTTTTAATGGAATTTAATATTTACTGATTTTTTTTGTATTTGTGTTTTAAAGTAAAATGAAGCATCAAGAAAGACATTTGGAGCAGGCCAGCCACCCCGAGACTGATAATTCATGGTAAGAGAACGGTTTTGATAGGTTTGTGTATTCTATATGAGGTTTGCCTTTTAAAAGTGCCATTTATATTTCTACTTGTTTTTTCAGAGAAGACACTTCTGTCACTAACAAAGTGGATGGTGAGCAAAGGTGGTGGCCATGTTTTGGAGCAGCACCTGGTTTTTGCAGATGGCTATGTACTCTATGTACTCGCGTTTTGTCTTTTTCCCCCATTATGTTTCTGTTGCTTAAAGATGCTTTGTGAGGATAAATCTTGAGGACACAACATAATGCACTGCAAAACATCCTAAGACAGGAGAAATGCTGAAGATGTACTGTTCCAGTATTGGCAGACTGTAATTTTAAGTGTTATACATGCAATGTTTTAAATAAATAATTTTATATTTTGTAATTATTGTGTCTGTTTTTATTGAATGCCTGTAGTACCTAAGTAGAGTAAAAATAAAATGAATTCTATATAAAAATTCTAAAATCTAATTAAATCTATATTAAAATGAATTAATTACAGTAGTATACTGATGAATTGGATTCGCTCTACAGTAATTTACTGTAAAACAGTACAGTTTGCAACTATCAAATATAGCTTAATACTGTAAATCTTTATTACAGTAACTTACTGGCAACACTATAAAATCTAATGGAATCTATATTAAAATTAATGAATTACAGTAGTATACTGATGAATTTGATTCGTTTTACAGTAATTTACTCTAAACAGTACAGTTTGCAACTGTAAATCAAATACAATTTGCTACTGTACATTTGAATTACAGTAACTTACTGTAACACCCCTTTGAAATGTCTAACAGTGCACAACTCTGTATAATAAACATCAAATTACTTTGGACTTCCTGTGATTTTGTCACAGCACACCACAACTTTGGTCTGTAAGGCAAAGGTAGGTTCAATTAGTCTCATGATTAGCTGCGTTATATTTTGGTGAGGGAAAATGTATGTACAGTAACAGCACTCATATACACAAGTCTGCCTGTGTTTTTGTGTCCATGTGGACTGTCCTAAGGGTTATTTTCATAAACATGGCACAATTTCTCCTCTCTCTCCATTAGCTCAAGGCCTGGAGCAGACTGCCAACCTCCATTCCATTAAGAGGACAAAGAAAAGAGGGTGAATGAGAGAACAGAGCGATAGACACAAAGACTAAACTGTAAGTATGAAAGAGAAAAAGGTAGATACAGAGTACAGAGTATGAATTTGTTATGTTCAGTTAATATACATTCTTCAACACGATCTCTCAATATGCTAGTACATGAGTTTATGAAACAAAATTTAATTTTGTTAAGAAACAGTAAGAAACACTAGCCAATGGATAAAAAAGTGAAAATGTCTCCAAAACCAGGACATTTAACCGTATACAATCTGGAAATCAAATTGTTTATTCTCAGTGGTATTGTATTGTCTCAATAATATTGGTAATGTCTTTGTGGGGAAGATCTAAATAGTGATTTCCCAGGGGGACATTTTTATCGCACCACTCAAAATGAATCAACAGTCCTACAAATAAATAAACAGGAATGTCTGTTGCTTTAAAGCTGTGGTTCTCAAACATTTTTACTTGAAGGCCCCCTGCTCCCATTAACCATTGGTAATTTTGTGATTACAGACATTTAAAAAACTGTATGTCCATCAATAAGAACAATCATATATAACAGTTGAAGGGGGAAATAAATATGATTGCATTTTACATTTTGATTTTAGTGTATGAGTTTTTAGGAGTTTTAATTTAGATTATTACTTAATTATTGTAATATAGTAATACAAATTGAATAATTTAAATAATTTTAAACCCTTGTACAAGGAGGTTCTCCTATAAAACAAATTATGTCATCTCACCATTGTTGCTGCAAAGTCATTTGCTCTTATTTGTGGAACACAATCATTTTTGGAACATTTGGGGCTTGACAGGCTTGGCCACTATGAAATGTTGTTGTATAGAGATATATGTAGATTTCAAAGATTTTGCTTTGCAGAAAAAGGGCATATTACAATATGTAAAATAATGAATAAATATGTCATATTGAATTTATAAGTAAACTTTTAAGTAAACTTCAAATCTTGGTTAACTGACAATTTTATTGATAAGCTTTGTAAACTGAAGTAACTTTAGCTTTTATTTTTAGATTTTATCAGCTATATTAAATGCTACCAAATAATCCATTAGTAATCAGACTGATGTCTCAGTCGGACTGAAAAACCTTAATATAAACACCTCAAAAGATCTGACTGCGCTCAATTTTTATTTGATTGGATCCTTTGGTAAGCATGTAAATGTCTGAATCTGAATATTTTGGCAATCAGATAAAAAAAATACCTAACATACATGCGCAGTGTCATATGTACTGTAACCTACGTTTGACATCCTTTACATTTATGTCTTATGAACTGGTCAGTGGAGGAGGACTGAATAATTACAAAATATTTGTTAAAAACAGAGACTAAAAATGTTTTTGTTTTTTACATATATTAGCTATTATTTGTAGATAGATACACTCTAAAAATGTTGCAATATAGCACCAAAGGGCTCGTAATCATAGGGGAACCACTTTTAGTGCTTCAGTGGTTCTTCGGCATAACTGAGGCGCTATATAGTACCGCTACCATATACAGAAACTGTTAAGCTCCTGTATGGTTCTTCAGCGGTTATTCAGTGGTTATTTGGGGTGATTAAGATGCTATATAGCACCACTGCCGTGCAAATAACCTGTTAAGCCCCTTTAAAGGTTCTACGAACCAAAGAACCCCTGTTGGTGCTGTTTAGCACCATTTTTGTCGAATAAATACAATGCAATATGACACCACTAATGGTTCTACGTAGAACCATTTGACAAAGGTGCTGTATAGCACCTTTAAAAGTGCCATAGAATGCATTAATACAGCATTTTAAATTGTTTTCTGATATCTAGATAGAAGGTATGTGGCTTTGGTAAGGGCAAAAAATCTCCAGAAACGATTTTACATGTCCATTTACAACCCTATGATTTCTCCCTAGAATGAAACGCTCTGTTATTGGCTTATTTGGCAGGGTCATGAATAAAAATTAGCTCTGCTCTGATTGGCTGTTTCACAGTGCCACTCATCAGCAACAAGGAAACACAGGGAGAAAAATATATATTTAAATACTTTCTTTTGCAGTTATATCGTCGGGTAATTATACTGTATATAAAACGCAGGCATCAGGGAGCCGTTATTAATACGCAATGCATTGAAACTGCCTTTGAACGATCAGTCGATCACGTTATAGTTTCACTTTCAAGAGATGCGATTTCACAAGATCAGACGCTTGTCAGTGGTGTTTAGGATCTGTAAATCGTTCGCCATCATCCTCATCTCTCCTTACTCTGTTTATTTGGTAAGTGAAATCTTATGTACTGTAACAGGCTACAGCTAACAAGGAGCTAACCATGTCCCTTTAGTGGCTCGCGTTATTTTATTAGAACGCGTTATTTGCTTTACGTGCCTTTCTGAATAAAGACACCAACCCATCCCTGAACTTCACATCCCCTGCACAGCCTGGAACATTACATGTATTTCCATAATCTGCCATTTTCGCTGTTGTCCACGCTTGTTTATTTACAACACCTGCAGAACTTCTAATGGTTCTGCTGGTGCTTGCCTAGAACAAGGGCGGGTTTATGGAATGATGGGGAGTAGTGATCCCGACTGTTGCATCACAGCCGGTGTTATGTTCTGGTCTTTTTTAATCACAAGCTTTACATAAGAAGGAGGAAACTATGGTGTCTGAGGCTCATTGTATGTCATTTCCATGTGCAGAACTGTTATTATTTAACTATGCCAAGGTAAAGACAGTTTTTCTTTCTATGGCACCTTTAAAAATATGGTGCTATATAGCACCAAAAGTGGTTCCCCTATGATTACGAGCCAAGAACCACTTTTAGTGCTATATAGCACCATCATTTTTAGTGTATATTGTATGTATAATATAGGCAAAAATTACAATTATACTCACTGTAGCTTAAGTGACATTATCACATTGGTTTTCTCCAGTTCTGAACGTGGAATGCATCTAATGAACATGTAAATGCATATATTAATCAGATTGCAAATTTTAGGGTGTAAATAAAGAGTACTTTCGGAATTTGAAATCGGATTGGATTCTTCCGGACTGATGACATGTAGGTAATCTAAGCCATTTTAGTACTGCAAAAGCACTGCAGCTTTTCCTTTTTTGTGAGATAAAGTCCTTCCTGTCACTAGGACGTTTTCCAGACGTGTCCTTTACACCAAAGTCAAACACATGCTCGTAGATTGGCTGTGTTTCTCATTCAATTCTCTCACAAAGTCATAGAAAATTCTCCACCTCCTCTGGCAACATTAGCCTGAAGTTGATAGAGCATTACAAATGTCACGATAGCGCAGCTGACAGTGAAGTCAAGAGTGTGTGTATGTGTGTGTGAGAGACACAGAAGATGTTTGACACTGCAGGGGGATCACTGATGCCATTTTCAGCCTGTCAATCTTACAAAGCCACACACATACTTGTGTATATAAAGCTTGACAGCTTTTGTGAGGTCTGTGATTTTAGGGCTCAGAGTCTTTCAGTAATTGCTTTGCTGTAAGGGCCAGTTGATTATAGGAAAAAAATATTGTTGAGCCGCGTTTGCTGGACAACTAATCTGAATAAATCACTTTCTCTTTGCTGATGGCCTAAAGTGTCACAAAGTAATCTTTGATGTGCCTTTAGCTGTGAAGCTTGAAAAAAGAAGCACGAGAAGACGATTGAGAGAGAGTTTTCATGTGTGCATGCACCGTAAAATAAAAAGGGAATTATGTTTTATCCAGCATATGTGATTTTGAGAGTTGCAGATTAAGAAATGTGAACCACTTCAACTTCTAAAACACAAAATTCCCTCTAAACTTGCCTTTTGGTTTTGCCCAAACAGTTTATTATTGGGCCATGCTGGGTTTGTGAGTTCCCATAATGTATTGCATAATGAAATTAGTATATGGTTATTGTTACAGAATTATTGTTGTAATGTTTGTTCTTTCTTGTTCTTAAAGGGATATTTCATCCAAAAAAGAACAATTCTGTCATAATTTACTTGTATTGTGCCAAACCTGTGTACATTTCCTTGTGCAGAACACAAAATATTATATTTCTTTTGACAGAATTTTTGGGTGAACTAACCTTTGACTAGTTATTTGTTTTATGGCCATGTTAATGCAGTCCATCTTTTTTTTCTAATGTTTGTTGATAGTCATGAAGCTTTTTTGTGATAATTGTTGAGGCCACTGTTAACTACTGCACAAACCATAATATTTTTGCTTTGCAAAATGTTGTCTTCTTTTGGGACAAATATCAAATGAAAGCAAATACAAATCTCAAAAAGTGGCTGATTTACAATTTGATGAACAAGAAGCCTTTAGTTGTTCTGACAAGAACATATTGGCTGAATGAGAGCAATAAAATTCAAATTGTCTGAAAGAAAGTAGTATTATAGTTATTACGAAGCTCAGGTATTAAAATGTCAATGTATCATGACTTTATTTATATTTAAATAAACCTCAATGTCATTGGTGTTCTGTTTCTTGATTCCACCAGTTTAAAAGTGTTAAGTTTTACTGGCTTTCCCATGTAGCACGCTTGAATAATTGACTGAAATCAGAATGTGTATACACTAGGGATGGGACGAGATCTCGTGGCGATCTTTTTCCTGAATGACAACAATTCAGCTATGTCTATTGTGACTGTTTTACATGGCGAGTGTAAGTGGAGCGTGAGAAGCACGTGTTGTAGCTGCCCATGTGTGAACGCTGTCATTCACTGATATGGGCGATGACAAAACACGCGCTGCTCAAGCTCCACTGTAATTTTTTTTTTTTATTTAACAGTAAAAAGCACTTTTTTGGCTATTTAATTTATGCAATGGTAAAAAAAATGGCAAACTAGGCCTACGTGGGGAAAAAATGCGAAACTCTTCGGCCCAGAGTTTCATTTTGTTTGGCTTCAACTTCGGCCAAGAAAGTTGATTTCGGTGCCTCCCTAAGATGTACTGGGATAAAAGTTTATAATTAGGGTATAAACACTTATTGTCTGCAGTAGCGATAAAAATGAAAGTATCTTAACACTTGTATTGTAAATGACAACCCTTTTTAAAAGTATTTGTCATTTAATAATTCATTCAGGAGATTCCAATAGTGAACGAAGTCTTTATGAAGTGAGACACTGTCTCCTTCATTACATTTTTATTTTATTCAAATGAATATATATTTTTAAAAGACTTAAGCAATGAACATTTTGTCAGAACCACCAGTAAATTACATTATTTTGTTTAGTTTTCTAATCTTTTTTTTTCAGAATCGTGAAAAAAATTGTGATTCTCAATTTATCCAGATTCGTGCAGCTATAGTTTACATGTTGCTTATTACTGCATATAATTAATTAAAATAGAAGTTTAATTTCATAAAGTACAAGTTCATTTCAAAATGCACCATTTTTTGCATTTTGTGTTTTTCAGTTGAATAAAAGACAATATTTCCCTATATATTTAATCATTGAGGATTTAAAAAAAAAGTGTAAAATCTCGTCTCGTCTCATTCTCGTGAGCTCAGTCTCGTGGGATAAGTGTCTCGTCACACCCCTAGTATACACTATACAGTAAAAGAGAGGGGGAGAGAGACAGAATAATCAGATAGTGAAACTGTAATTTGTCATGCCCTGTGTTTGAGACCTACGCCACCCATGTGACTTAACTACATCCCTTACATAAACAACATTACAAATAGGCACACAGGAGGAAATGGCAGTCCTCTGGTCCAGATGATATCATTACACTAAGTGTTCACTGTCAATTAACATCATGTTTATAAAGAGCCTTGTTATGTAACTCGACACATCCTGATTGTTGTTTTGATGTTGATGTGCATTCAGACAAGCTATCGGGCCTTGTCACTTTTGGTTTGCCAGCTACTGTGTGCAGGTTTATAACATGTTGTTCTATGCATCTTATTTTAGAGTATTTTGGTCTGACACAGAGTTTCTCGGTATTTCTTTGTTTTGTATTTTAATCAAAACAAAACCAGAAATTAGTTTCTCCTACTACATCATACACAATAGTTAGGTCCGGTCCATGAAATTAATTGGCTCAACAGCATTCAAGAACTGTTTTTAAAGTAGGGTTTACAAGTGTGTAGAGAGCGGGACATGGAAGAGTGATTACAGAACACTTTGAGTGGGAATAAGAATCATACAAACTACCTTGCTTATTTTGCCCATAATATTGCTCAATATCTTCTACTCTAGTAATGGTTGTGTAAATTCAATATTACACTCACATGTCATTGTTCTGAATATCAGCACATGTGCAGCACATTCATTTTAAAATGAGTTAATTTGAAAGTCCTAATATTTTTAGAATTTAATAAGTAATTTTATGTTTTATAGATTTAATAAAGAAGATATTTCCTAGACCCATGTTCTAGAAATATTTCTTAGGGTAAAGTGTAGCAAGGCTGAAAATCGCTGCACTAAGACATGCACGCACTCACGCGCCAAGCATCGCAACATCCGCAGGTGAAAGAAATAGGCTAACGTTACTTGTTATTGTTTGTTAGACGCTCTCATTTCTAGTATTTGTATCTAACAAACCAAGTGCTCAGGCTAACAGATACAAAGCTAATACATTTCAGACCTCGTCTTAGTGCATTAGCTCGTGGATGGTTAAAATAGCCGGTCCAAAGCCCACTTAGCGGCGCAGAAGTGACGCACTGAGTCTAATAATGAATTGGTGGCTGTCTTCCGTAAAATACTGAATTAATACAAATCGGAACTCTAAATAGATTTACTGAAGGCGTACTTTGGGCTTTATACAGGCCAAATGAAATCATATGCCGCTTCTCACTAAACATTCCGCGTCTTACCGTAAAAATTCATGACACACGCTCTCAAACAACACATACAAGACCCAAATTACAGAAACTGAGTAAGCTGCCTATCTATTCAACATCAATTCAAGCGCGCTTTCGATGACAAAACGCGGTCTAGTTAGACAGCTCTCTAGATTAAGGGAATGAGCCACTATTATGAAGGAGAGCAGCACTCACATCTCTGAATTTGTCCCATCTCCCGGTCAACCATTTGTCGTCCAAAAAATTGCCGTTGTCGTTGCGGGCAGAAGCTCCGGCGATCAGCAGCGCGCACACACCGACCAGCACAAGCATCTGCATCGAGACAGAGAGAGAAATCAACACCCTGATAAACACAGCGACATGAAATGCCAAATAAGCAGTAATCCCTTGTGCGTCACCTTCAAGAGGAGAATGTGAACGCTGTCATTGACTGAACTGAAGAGCTCCGTGCTAAGACTCAACTAACTGATCTTCACCAACCTCTCTCTCTCGCTCTCTCTCTCTCTCTCTCTCTCTCTCCCTCTCGCTAGATAAAGCGTATGCTACAGAAGGTGGACGTGGGCGCGTGCGCTGACTTACCATTAACATCAAGTCTCTAATTATTTTCTCTATATATGTGTTAAACGTACATCTGAATGAGAACTAGGCTACTACAACAAATGTAAATGATCAAATTAATAGATAAATAAATATTCAATTCAAATTTGCATATTAAACATGTACAGACCTACACTTCTCGCAAATCAAACTCTTATGAGGGCTGTGGGACTAAATAAATTATATTCGATGAATAAAAATATAAATAAATTATCAAATACATTTAAATGCAAAAATAAAACAAAACAAATGCTGTGGGAATATTGTTTAAAAAAATCACATTCACTTTATATTCTGTTGCTACATTTCACTGGAAAAATGTCAGTGAAAAAGAAAAAATATATATTAGAAATTAAGATATTTCATTTTTGAAAGTCAGTTCACATATAGGCTGTTGTTTAAACACACTTTAAAAGTCTTTAAAAGTAAAAAGAAAGGCTACAAAATGGCTATGGACCCTTAAAAACCTTTATTAGCAAGGACAAAAAATACAGTTAAGTTAAGTTTGTGTGATCTTGTGGATATTTTGGATTATTTGATCTATTACAGCAGCTCATGAACTGAAAGGGGACAAATTCTTAAAATCAGACATTTTCAACTTTTAAGCTTTCCAGACATGATTTACTATATGCAGATAGTTTATATATATACATACACATATACACATATATGATATACACATAATGTGTCTATATATATATATATATATATATGTATATTACAAGTTGAAGGATGAGCACTATAATTATTGTCTGTGGTAATCATCAGCATGCCACAGATGCTGTCGATTACTCAATTACCACAGACAATAATAGTAGCTTAATCTGTTTTAAACCTAAAACATTCCTTTAATGGCTTGAGGCACAATTGAGCTCAAAGTACTGGCACCCCAACCACAAACAGTATAGCAGGGATCACATGAGCTCATAAAAAAGCTGCTTTAGATGAAAGTGAATGCAAGATACATATATAAATTCCCTGTTAGAGTCAATATATTTTGCCATTGTTTTTATGCTCTCACACCTTGGGATGCTCATCCTGAAGTATATTAGCTCCAGATTCACCCCTGACATTGTTCACTTCCACACCTGTGCCCTGTCTGCCATTACAGAGTCTCACTCAGCACTTATGTATTTATTTATTTAGTCATTTAGCAGACACTTTTATCCAAAGCGACTTACAAATGAGGACATTATAGAAGCAATCCAAACCAACAAAAGAGCAACATGCAAGTGTTATTACAAGTCTTGGTTAGCCTAATGCAATACACGTATGAAGGTTATATATAATATATAGAATATAGAAACAAGAAACCTAGTGTTAGTTTTACAAGAAAAGCTAGCAGTTTGATAATAAATATGCAATTGATAGAGGGTAAAATGTGTGTGCGTGTTTTCTTTTTAAATAAAAAGAAGACAGATTAGATTAAATAAAATTAGAAAAGAGAGTGCTAGAGTTAGAGGGTCAAATAAAGATGAAAGAGATCAGTGTAAGTGATTTTGTGCCTATTTGGGATGGGACAATAATGCATCGTTCACTTGCAGAACGCAAGCTTCTAGAGGGTATATAAGTCTGAAGTAATGCATTTAGGTAAAGGGGTGCAGAACAAGAGGTGGTTCTGTAGGCAAACATTAATGCTTTGAATTTAATGCGAGCAGCTATTGGTAGCCAGTGCAAATTGATGAACAGAGGTGTGACGTGCGTTCTTTTCGGCTCATTAAAGATTCATCTTGCAGCAGCATTTTGGATTAATTTTAGAGGTTTGATGGAACTGGCTGGAAGACCTGCCAAGAGAGCATTGCAATAGTCAATTCTGGACAGAACAAGACAAGAGCCTGAACAAGGAGTTGTGTTACATGTTCCGAGAGAAAGGGCCTGATCTTCTTAATATTGTATAATGCAAATCTACAGGACCGGGCAGTTTTAGTAATGTGGTCTGAGAAATACAGCTTATCATCAATCCCAACTCCACGGTTTCTGGCTATTTTTGAAGGAGTTATGTTAGATGAACCTAATTAGAAGGTGAAATTGTAATGAAATGATTGGTTTGCTGAAACCACAAGCAGTTCTGTCTTAGCTAGGTTGAGTTGAAGGTGAAGGTCCTTCATCCAGCAAGAAATGTCTGCTAGACATGCTGAGATGCGAGCAGCTATCGTCAGATCATCAGGATGGAATGAGAGGTAGAGTTTAGTGTCATCAGCATAGCAGCAATATGAAAAACCATGTTTCTGAATGACAGAACCTAGTGAAGCCATGTAGACAGAAAAGAGAAGTGGTCCAAGAACTGAGCCCTGTGGTACCCCTGTAGCTAGATGTTGTGACTTGGATACCTCACCTCTCCAAGATACTTTGAAGGACCTATCTGAGAGGTAAGAGTCAAACCACTGGAGTGCGGTTCCTGAGATGCCCTTTCTAAATAGGGTTGACAGGAGGATCTGGTGGTTGACCGTATCAAAAGCAGCAGACAGATCCAGCAAGATAAGTAATGAAGACTTGGAAGCCGTTCTTGCAACAATAATGTCTTCAACAACTGAGAGCAAGGCAGTTTCGGTGGAATGTCCACTTCTGAAGCCAGATTGGTTACTGTCCAGGAGGTTGTTCTGTGTGAGAAAGGCAGTGACTTGGTTGAACACCACTCATTCAAGTGTTTTTGCAATGAAAGGTAGAAGGGAAACTGGTCTATGGTTCCCTAAAAGAGTTGGGTTAAGGGTGGGTTTTTTAAGAAGTGGGATTATACGAGCCTCTTTGAATGCTGAGGGAAAAAGTCCAGTGTGAAAAAAACTAATTCTTACTTAGGCCTACTCTATGTTTTTGGAGTTGGAGCGACATTTTAAAGCTGTACATTTTCTTTAGATATAACTTATCCCGTAAAATTATATAATCCCGTGAATAATTTTTGTAAAGAAAATTCACCCTTGATTGGTATCTATTTAGAACAAACACAATTTGCCTTTATCTCTTGTCATTTTCAGTGCTTAGGCCTGTTTCACACATACAGAGTCTGTCGTGTGACCAACGCATATTCATTTCATCACCCATATTAACAGGTTACAGCATTCCCACTGTTCGCGTGCGAGAAGCGTTGCTTCTCAGAATCCTCCCTGGCATGCCACTGAAGACAGACTTTCTTGCTGAGCCTGTTTTTGCTGTGTCACACTGAACTCAGTGGGAAAAACAAATAACGAAATGTATTTCACTTCCCATTGTGTCATTCTAAACCTAGCATTCTTTATTCAGTGGAACACAGAAGAACATTTTAAACAATGTTGGTTTTGGTTACCATTAACTTCCATCGACCATGGACAAATAAACACAGAGTTATTTCTCAAAATAAATTCTTTAATGTTCCACAGCAGAAAGAAAGGCCTCGAGGCGAGTTTATTGGGCAAGTAAAAACGAATAAGTCATAGTGGACAAAGAAAGTACTTCAGCGTGTAAGAAATTAAGGAGCTGGGACCACTAAGACCAATAAAATATTTAAAGCAGAAAAAATGGTCTAAGAGCTAGTAGGTCACCTGAATCCATAAGGGAGAATGATGTGGGAATAAGCTTTTAATGTGTGAAAGATCTATATTTACTATAGATAAATATAGAGAAGGAAAGACAAAGGCCCATGTTCGGAACCCTCTGCTGGTTGAAAGAGAAGTCAAAACTCTATATAATGACTTGGCATGTGTTTTTATTTTTTTTATTAAGTGACAGATGTATAACGGGAAATTAATGAATTGTGTAATATTTGTGTGCCAAGATACTTGCAGGAAAAACAAAATAATTCTGGATAAAAACAAAACAATTACATTCATGTACATTTGTGTTTTGCAAAAATGTACATGACATATACACACTCTGGACAAAATACACACTCTGGACAAAAGACAAGTGTTCTGTCATAGTATGTTCTGTATTATTTAAAGCATGGTTGAAAATGCAGTACTGGATCTGATATGTAGCAAAGAGTGATTTTCTTCTGCTCAGTCATCACTCATCACTCTCTCTCACACACACACACACACACACACACACACACACACACACACACACACACACACACACACACACACACACACACACACACACACACACACACACACACACACACACACACATACACACACACACACCTCTGCTTTCATTCTCTCTTACCACCTACTGGCAGGTGGGAAAAGGGAGGTAGCCTACATTTTCTCAGTGTTCTTTTTGTAATTTTTTTAGAGGAAGGGACTGATTTCATATCAGTTTTTTTTTGTTGCAGAATTTGACCTCTTTCGCTTGCCTTTAAAAATATGGTATTAAAAAAACTGTGTAAATGTATGCATATTTTCTGTAAAAGGGATCTGAAAGTGTGAACAGATGGCTCAGCAGACGAATCAAAAGAGGAAGTCTGCAAACACACCTAACAAACAGACCCCCACAAAACTTATCCTCGCAGTACTTGGATTGGTTTGAAATTTGTACAATATTTTGTTATTAAAGAAATAGTTCACTCAACAATGACAATTTAGTCAAATGTACTCCCTTAAGATTAAGATGAGTTTGCTTCTTAATTGGACCATGACTTGTAGAAACTTAGCATTACGTCACTTGCTCACCAATGGATTGCAGTAAATGGGTGCCATCAAATGAGAATGCAAAAAACTGATAAAAGCATCACAGTAATTCACAAGTTGTTCACAAGACTCCAGTCCATCAATTAACATCTTGTGAGTGATCCATCATTAAGGCATTTTACATTTTAACCACTGGCTGAAATATGAGACCTTATTTCATTATAACGCTTCTTTCAGTGAAATAGTCCATCCCCTGTTGACCTCTCTTATCAAAATACACCAATATTTGTTTTGGACTGTTTTCAGTTGTAAACGGTGCTTGATTTGGGCATATTTTGGATTCCTGATTCAGATGACTTTCACTGCAGAAAGCAACATAATGGACAAAAGACTTTATTTTAGCCTGTAGCAAAAAAAACATCTTAATTTGTTTATAACAAACACACAGCTTTTCGCTTCACAAGATGTTAACCGATGGACAGCAGTCGTGGGGATTACTTTTGGATTATTAAGATAATTTTATTAGCTGTTGTGATTTAATTCTACATTTCTCCAAATCTGTTTTGATGAAAAAGGATGGCCTGAGGGTATTTTTAACTACACATTTTTAATTTTGGGGAATTATTCCTTTAAAAAGACCAAATTTGGACTTTGTTATGTAAATTTGCTGATATGTTTATATGACAAATGTCATATGATGATGATATGTCATCAAGTAATTATTACAATATTCGCATTATTGAAAAACAAAACTATAAAATGTGCTTGGTTAATCACAATGTTGTTTCAGGGTCAACAAATATGTCGATCCAGGAACATGTCGCACTTGGTAACATCAGGATCTGTGTCTGATTTACCTCCGTGGGTGAAGGAAAAAATTAACATTTAAAGTGATGGCAAAATCCTTCTTTCAGTTCTCACATGCTAGGCATCTTTCAAATCATAGTTAATTGAAAAGCATTTTTGTTTTGCCATTTCTGCAGCCAGCAGCTATCGTTGTTGTTATGGCAACTATTTACCAGCTAATTCGCTGAGAGATGTTTTAGAATTAATGTATCAGCAACTTGCAATGGCAAAGAAACAACGTCCTTCCTACTTAATTCTATTGAGAACCACAAACATCACCTGAGATAGTAGCTAGTATGACATTGAGGATTTTTAGCAAACAACTGGAACATATTAACATGTAAATTGACTGGACACCGGGGCACACCTTGTCAAACTGAGACACCTGGGACATATGAATATCTATATTGCAATCTACTTACCGTTTCATTTACAATGCACATATTGTAAAAGACACAAAAGCACACTTAAAGAATGGGGACATCTAAATCAACTGGTTTTATTCAAGTCAAAAATATTATTTAACATCACAGAATCAACATATATACACATTAATTTATAACCAGCTAAACTCTGTTTTATATGTTAAATCAGGAAGAATTAGTTCTTTAATGTTGCAGTTGTAGGTTACCACCAGTGTAGTTATATATAAATATATTTTAAGATAAATGTTTGATAAAGACTGAAAATCCTGTCATTATTTGCTTACCCTCATGTAAATCCAAGCAGTTATTAAAAAAAATTTGGCCCAAAAAACTAAAACAAGAATTTAAGGTTATTTTTTTTTCCTTTCAGTCATCAAAATCATACTTGATGTTCATTATGCAAATATATGTAGCGCTTTCTGTATGTCTCAGGTTCAAGAGCGTCAGACCTGCACCATAGGTGTCATACATAATTTCACGTCACTTGAGAGCTACATTGAGTAATGATTTGCATGAATGATTTGATTTCAAGGTGAAAATTAGTGCAAAGTTATCATATGTCTTTAGAAGATAGCGTGTGAGTCTGGAAAAACCTGAGGGCTACTATATTTCTAACAGCAGTCTTAGCAACATCAAGGTTGTGGATTTGATGATCAGTGGGACCCCTGTGGAGAGGGTGAGTAGCTTCAAGTACCTCGGTGTAAACATCTCCGAGGACCTAACTTGGACTACACACATTCAAACACAGGTTAAGAAAGCCAAGCAAAGACTGTACCATCTGCGACAGCTGAGGAAATTCAGGGTCTCACCAGCTATCCTGAAAACGTTCTATTCTGGGGCCATAGAAAGTGTACTGAGTGCATCTCAGTGTGGTATGGTAATTCCTCAAACCAGGACTGCAAAGCTCTACAGAGAGTCGTGCACTTAGCTGAGCGCATCTCAGGGTCTGCTCTCCCCTCTCTGCAGGACATCTACCTCAAACGCTGCAAAAGCAGAGCTGCTAAAATCATCAAAGACTCAACTCACCCCGGTAAACATCTTTTCTGTTTACTGCCATCTGGCAAGCGCTTCAGGAGCATGATGGCAAAAACTAAGAGACTGAGGAGGAGCTTCTTCCCTCAGGCCATCAGGCTCCTAAACACAAACCCAGTCTCATAAATACTTACAAGACTCATTGTTAACTGTAAATATTCTTATTTTCTCAAATATTGCTGCTTTATGTACAATAACCTGACTAACCCGTCTGCACATCCCTCTTATTCACATTACTATTTATTAAGTCCCAGTACACTGTTTTTTTTTGCACATCTTATTGTTTTTTGCACATCTTATTGTTTTTGGCACATCTTGTTGTTTTGCACATCGTATTGTTTTGCACTTTTTATTTCATTGCACATTTTACTCTTATTTCTCTTTTTTACCATATATATGCTCTTGTGTTGTTACTTTATATAATTTTTATTTTTATTCTTTTGCACTGTCCACTGAGCGGACCTGATTCGATTACATTTCACTTCTAATTATACCCTGTATAATTTATTATGTGACAAATAAAGAAACCTTGACCTTGACCTTGACCTTGATTCTCAGGAAGTGCATGAACTGCTAAAAAATACATACTGGGAAATTTTAGTTTCATTGGGAAAATCTGCCTACTAAATGCAAAAATGTAATGTAAGTTAGAGTGAGTACATAATTGCATGATCTTTCTTTTAAAATTGGCAACACAGAATAAGAGATTTGCAGACAGAATGAGAGAGACAAAGGGAAAATGGAGAGCAAGTGTATAGCCACCAGGCTCAACAGAAAGAGTGAAGGCCTGAAGAGAAATGCATGATGGGTTATCTCAATGCAGAGGGCTAGAAGACACGTTTGTCCTTGTGCACCTGCCCACAGAGAGGAAGAGAAAGAGAAAGTAAATGAATAAATCTTTAATTAAATCGAGCTTTTAGTGGACATGTTGTGCCTTAGGCTCGACTGAGTTTTACCTGATGTGTAATGATTTCACACTTGTAGGTTACAAGTTCATGTGTGTGTGTAATTGTAAAATGGTTCCATTAGAAGCTATCAAAACAAATACGTGTGTACACAGAAACAGGAAAGTGAGAGATCAGATTAATGAGAGTAAAAGCACAGGACACCCATGTGTGCGCCCATGTCCCTCATTATGTGAACAACATGAAAGGAAAAGAGAATATTTTAGCAACTCTGCACTTTGGTTAAGAAGTTATTATCAACACTCATTGTTCTCTAAATGTGCGTATTCTCTAAATGAGTGTGTGTTTGTGTACGAGTGAACAGTTGTTCTCACGCAAAAGAGATTATGGTCAGAGGTCATTCCTTGCTGAAAGGCAGACATGGATTTTTTTAGCAGTTTCTTGATGTGAGGCCTGAGAAATGTATTTAAAACGTGTTAACACAGGATTGCAAATGTAGTGTATAATAGCACTCAGCAAACTCTTGCTAATTTGAGATCAAAGTGCAGTTTCATTGTTGCAAAATATACTTCCATCCAAAGTTTGGAGTTAGTAAGATTTACATTTGTATCTATCTATCTATCTATCTATCTATCTATCTATCTATCTATCTATCTATCTATCTATCTATCTATCTATCTATCTATCTATCTATCTATCTATCTATCTATACACATTAAACAACAAAACATTTTTCAGTGTTAATAATAATTACAAATTTCACAAAATCAGCATATTATATTTTTTTATGCTCATGTGACACTGAATACTGGAGTAATGGCTGCTCAAAATTCAGTTTTACCATGATAGAAATACATTTGATAAATTTAATTTTAAAATAAATAAACATTTATTAAAACAGTAAAAAAAAGTATATGAATAAATTAATAAAAGAAAATATAGAAGCACAGTTATTCAGATGAAACATTAAATGCTAAATATTACATCCAACAATGGAATACTCAGCTTGGGAAAATAAACTGCTTACTCATCTTTATGGGTATGTCTCCCTCTGCTGGTTTGTCATGGACAATTCAGCGCAGTGCAGTTTTCAAAATTGCCTCTCGATGACAGTATTGTATAGCAAGTTAGCAATTAAATAAAGCTCACTTAGATTCATAAGCGTGATATATATTTATCAATACAACGCTGCATATATCTATATATATATATATATATATATTCTTTAAAAAAATAATTTTTTCCACTTTATGTCTGAGCTCAGTGAAAACAGACCCTCTTTATAATTTATGTAGGAGCTGTAACAAGTGGAAGGATATTCAAGTCTCGCACTTTCCAAATGCAATTTTAAAACATTCAGATACCATGATTTGTCTGGGCTTCATCTTATGTTAAATCAAACGCAACCAGAAAATGTATCTATTAGACTGAAATTCTCAGTTCCTTTCTCAAATCTGATACTAAAATGGTTCATTATAAAATAATAAAAAAATGCTGCACTGTAATTGAATACTCCAGACAAGGATTGTGACAATCTTCTAGTGCCTTTTCTGTTTATTTTCTTTCTTCTTTCTTTCTTTCTTTCTTTCTTTCTTTCTTTCTTTCTTTCTTTCTTTCTTTCTTTGTATATTTTCTTTTTAGTGGTTTAGTTTTTTTTTTTAAATCAAATTAGAAGAATTTAAAATATTGAAATGGTCTTAAAAGTTCCCATCTCTCAAAAGTAGCATTTCTCCCCCTCTTTTTAATTTTTTTCATTATTTATCCAGGCCTGCTATGGACAGGTACAACAGCTTAGGTCATTGCATCTTAATAATTCTGACTGGATTTGTCAGACATTAGCCATAAAAGTTTCCATCCTGTTAAAGGATATGTTGTCACATTACCTAAGAGTCACTCATATCTTACACAGCCACAATCTCTGATACTAACAAAAAATTATATATATATATAAAAGATACTACATCATTTACTTTCTGTTTAATAAAATTTATCCAGGTTTTAGGGAGTAAGTATTGCACACTGAACGTTTTCAAGTTAGAAATTGCAACGATAATACAAATATATGGTAACAATGAGGTCTTATTCATTAACATTAGTTAATGCATACACTAACTTAAAGGGATAGTTCACCCAAAAATAAAATTTTGATGTTTATCTGCTTACCCCAAGGGCATCCAAGATGTAGGTGACTGTTTCTTCACCTATCTCTCAAACGGACCATTGACACTCCTAATTGAGATTGTGGATAGAGTGGCAATGGTCCATTTGATAGATAGGTGGCAGTAATGCAATCATAAGTCTGCAATCTGCCTTAAAGCAAGAAGAAGACGACCTGTCACGCGCTGGCTGCTGTGAATGCACTCAAGGTTCAAGGTTTCTTTATTTGTCACAAAATAAATGATACAGGGTATAATCAGAAGTATAATGTAGATCAAATCAGATCCGCTCAGTGGACAGTGCAAAATAATTAGTGGTGGGCCGTTATCGGCGTTAACGTGCTGCGTTAACGTGAGACTCTTATCGGGCGATAAAAAAAATATCGCCGTTAATCTATTCTCAAAGTTGGGTTGGGAGCTGGGTCTATACTACGCAAGCTATGATGACTATCACCCTGATATTTTAGCGCGGATGTATACCTAGCCGAATTGCACTGTAGGGGGCGAGAACGAGTCTTCGAACTAGAGGCTCGCAGTCCGTGATGGACAGATTGTTAACGGCTGGTCTATGTGGTAATACACTCGGGCAGGACATCCAAACGCTCACTTATCATTCATCAACCTCAAATATGGCTTTTCATCTGAAAGATGTATGTAGTAGCAACTTTACATGGCCGCTCAATATGATGTTTGTTATGTGGTTTATAGGTACACAATAACCTTTATAGGAGGTTCAACACAATGATGACAACAGTACGTCCATTGAACCCACCGCTTTAATGATTCCCCCCTCACACAAACACCAGCACAAGGTTCCTACCTATAGTTAACCTGATACTACATCCCCCTTTCTAAACAAAGGATAATCTTGAGCAGATGAAAGAACACCATTAAGAGCATTTCTAAACTGTAACAGAAGGCTCATTCGATTACTTCTTATACTGCAAAATATAACCAATGATTAAATATAATCATTAAAATGTGATCAAGATCAGTAAGAGTAATAACACACAATTATGATTCTCAACTTTTACCATACTGTTCAGCTATGATGCACTTTGAACATGTGCTTCTGTAAACACTTAATCAACACATAAATTGGCGACAATCAACTACTCCTTGCCCTCCTCCATAACTCAGGTGACATTCCTAAGAACAAACAAAGTCTTTCAAGTAAGATGGAGGATTCCTTATTCGGGCTGGGAAACGTCTCTCACACGCTGGAGTCTGCCGACTGGCTACACTCTGTGCTCCTGGTGTGGCAGGAGTGTGTGTGTCGTCAGGAACCGTGCTCTCTGGTGCTGGCTCAGTTGAGTTGGCAGGTTCTCCAGGAGCCACAGGGGTTGGCGAAAGATGGTATCTGTTTCTTCGCAGAGTGCCCCCGGGCGTCTCAATGATATATGACCTTGGCGTGCCGGCAGTAGACACCACAGTGCCTCTGTCCACTGTATCTTTGACCCACACATGATCACCGGGGCGAAGGTATGGCAAGTCGCGCGCTCTGTGCCTTCGGTCATAATTCTGTCGCAGTTTTTGTCTGTACCTTAGTTCTGTCCTTTTCAGGTTGTCCATGTCTGCGCACCCTGGGTTGAGCTTGGATGGAATGACAGGAACTGGCGTTCTTATTTTCCTTCCCATTAGAAGCTCAGTGGGACTGTATCCATTTGCCAGGGGAGCAGCTCGATAAGCCATCAGGGCGAGATAAGGGTCGCTGGATTTTTTTAGGAGACTTTTGACTGTCCTCACAGCACGCTCCGCCTCCCCGTTGCTCTGTGGGAAATGGGGACTGGATGTCACATGACTAAAGCCCCAATCCTGTGCAAACTGTCTGAAGATCTCGGATGCAAACTGTGGGCCGTTGTCTGAACGGACCACTTCAGGTATACCATGACGTGCAAAAATAGACTTGAAGTGATCAATTACAGCTCCAGATGTTGTGGATGTCAGTTTGGCTACTTCCAAATATCTGGAGTAATAGTCCACAATGACCAGGTATTGTTTGTTGTCTATGTGGAACAAATCTGCTCCTACAGTGGACCATGGTCTTGGCGGGAACTCAGTAGGCATCATAGTTTCTTTGAAATTTACTCTCTCTCGGCTACACACATCACATTTCTCTATCATGTTTGTCAGCTCTCTGCTGAGCCCTGGCCACCACACTGAATGCTTAGCTCGCTCTCTGCATTTTGTTATTCCCAGATGGCCCTCATGCAACTTGGACAGGATGTCTGCCCTGAGTGATGCTGGGATGACTATCCTGCTGCCATACAATAGTAGACCATCTTGAATTGTGAGCACACCTGAAAATGGCAGATATGGCTGGAACACTTTGTTAATGGAAAATTTATCTGGCCATCCTTCGACACAGAATTTCTTTAAGTGCTGTAGTGTGGGGTCGTCGTCCTGGTGTCTCTGAATTTCCCTTAACCGCTTTTCTGTAGCTGGGAGATTCGCCACGACGGAGTCAACATAGAGGTTGATTTCCTCCTCCTGCAATCCTTCTGCAGTGTGACTGACAGGAGCTCGGGACAGCACAACCGCAGTTGCAATGTCCTTGCCAGCCACATGTGATATGGTGTAGACAAACCGCATTAATCGCATGCGCAGACGCTGTATGCGTGGAGGAAGTTCATCTAAGCTCTTTGAGCCTAATAGAGGAATTAGGGGCTTGTGGTCGGTTTCAATGTGAAAACTCTTCCCAATGAGGAACTCTGCGAACCTCTCGCAGGCCCATGTTGATGCTAGTGCCTCTTTCTCGATCTGGGCGTATCGCTGCTCAGTGTTGCTGAGGGCTCTCGAGGCATATGCCACAGGTTTCCACTCTGTATCTGTTTGCCGCTGGAGAAGAACGGCGCCCATCCCATATGAGGAAGAGTCAGCGGAGACAAGCGTTTCAGCGTTGGGGTCATACAATGCAAGCCCTGGGGGTGTCGTCAGTTCTGCTTTGATGTTATCGAAGGCCTGCTGTTGTTGCGGCCCCCAAGCCCACATACTGGACTTTCTCAGCAGGTCTCTGAGTGGTCGTGTTCTTTCAGCCAAGTGAGGCAGGAACTTCCCCAGGTGGTTTGTCATCCCCAGGAAGCGTCTCACCTCGCTGACGTTACTGGGTGCTGGCATGGCTTTTACAGCGCTCACTTTATCAGGATCAGCGCTGACGCCTGATGCCTCAATGACCTGCCCCAGGAACTTTATCCTGTTCTTAGAAAACTCACACTTGTCATTGAGCGTCACTCCCGCCTCCTGCAGTCGTGACAGTACTCTCCACAGTCTCTCATCATGCTCCGTCTGTGTGGCTCCCCAAATGAGCACATCATCCATCTGACACAGAACACCGACTAGGCCCTCCAGGATGCGTGACATGCGCTTCTGGAAGTGTTCTGGTGCTGACGAGATCCCAAAGCACAGGCGATTGTAACAATACCGCCCGAACGGAGTTATGAAAGTGGTTAGCAGAGATGACTCCTTGGACAGTGGTATCTGCCAAAAGCCTGCGTTGGCGTCTAGCTTTGAAAACACTTTGGCCCCAGCGAGCTGTCCTAAAGTGTGTTCAACTGAGGGGAGGGGGTGCTTCTCTCTCATAACTGATTTGTTCAGCTCTGTGAGATCG
>QVTF01008192.1:0-24656 GCA_003573665.1 Oxygymnocypris stewartii
AACTGCGTCTCTCTGCGCGTCCTGATCCGCTTGTTTGCTGAAGGATGATTGCAGGAGTGAACCGGACCAGCAGCGGATCTGATCCGTTACGTACACACAGGACAATGGATCGTTTCCAAGCGCCTTATGAATTATGATTACAGTCTTCAGTCATCTGGAGGAGAAACGCACCCTAATAATTCAGATATTTTACATAGAGTCGCTTTTCCTTTACATAAGAGAACAATTAGGATAGATTCACATTAGTATTATTAATGTAATCAGTGTTGTATGGAATCATTTATATTCATTAATTAACATGTTTTTTTTTTAAATCTGCATAAATTATATATAAATACACAATTTAAATATTTGTAATAAATAATAGAAACTACAATGATAAATTAAACTTAATATATTTAAAATAAAAACAATGCTAAAAATCTTGAAGGGGGGGGTTATGAAACAAAGGGAGATTTTATTAAATAAAGCAACAACTCTGAAGCTGTACATGCAGTGGTTTCATATATTTAATAAAAAACTATAATAATTACAAAAATTAAGCTGCACTTAAACGTCACATTTGAATAATCATTTGTTTGTGGTTGTGGTTTTTAGGAAGGCGTAAGCACATTACATACAGACAGGAAGATTAAAGCATCATAACACATTAAAAACGCTGCAGTCAGCCGTTCTCAGGCTGTTGATGTGGTCACAACGAACCAGCTCAGATTGATTTGAGACGCACCCCATTCTCCATCAAACCGCTGCCTGTTTCTGACTTCCTCTCTGCTGATCTTTTGTGTTCCTCGTATGCAAACAAACGAGTCTAAAACACAGACACGAATGCATCTCAGCTCAGCAGCGCTGTTAAACTGGATCCGTGTCTGATGCCAGACACATTTCACATGCATGTGTCGAGTGTTTCAGTCCCAAACATAACACTCTGTAAATAATCCAGAGCAGAAACACACGGGGTTTGATTAAAGCGTGTCGTCAGGTGAGATTGTCATCACAGCAGTCCCTCATTCGCCAAAGTCCTGAGATCTGACCGACGAGATGGAGATAATCAATGCACAGCAACCACAACAAACCTATCAGATCCAACCGATACTGAACTAAACTTCAGCTCGGAACCAGGAACATGTTATCAGCACTGACACAGGCCAGACTAGAAGATAGAAGTAGTGGTCGACCGATATTTCGTCAACGCGAGATATGGGCCGATATTACGCCCAAGCCGATATTTCGTCAAAGCCGATATAGGTTGGCCGATATTACGCCAAAGCCGATATTCGTCAAAGCCGATATTTGGGCCGATATTTCGCCAAAGCCGATATTTCGTCAAAGCCGATATTTGGGCCGATATTTCGCCAAAGCCGATATTTGGGCCGATATTTCGCCAAAGCCGATATATGGGCCGATATTACGCCAAAGCCGATATTTCGCCAAAGCCGATATATGGGCCGATATTACGCCAAAGCCGATATTTCGTCAAGCCGATATATGGGCCGATATTACGCCAAAGCCGATATTTCGCCAAAGCAGATATTTCGTCAAAAAGCCGATATTTGGGCCGATATATTTCTCGCAAAGACGCCCGATATTTGGGCCGATATTTTCGCCAAAGCCGATATATGGGCCGATATTACGCCAAAGCCGATATTACGCACAAAGCCGATATTTCGTCAAAGCCGATTAATGGGCCGATATTTCGCCAAAGCCGATATTTTCGTCCAAAGCCGCTATTTGGGCCGATATTTCGCACAAAGCCGATATTTGGGGCCGATATTTCGCCAAAGCCGACTATTTGGGCCGATATTTTCGGGCCAAAAGCCGATAGTTGGGCCGATATTTCGCCAAAGCCGATATTTGGGCCGAATATTTCGCCAAAGCCGATATTTGGGCCGATATTTCGCCAAAGCCGATATTTGGGCCGATTTCCAGCCGATTTTGGGCCGATAGTAAGTCCAAAGCCGATATATGGGGCCGATATTACGCCAAGCCGATATTCGTCAAAGCCGATATATGGGCCGATATTTCGCCAAAGCCGATATTCCGTCAAGCCGATATTTGGCCGATATTTCGCCAAAGCCGATATTTGGGCCGATATTTCGCCAAGCCGATATATGGGCCGATATTATCGCCAAAGCCGATATTTCGTCAAAGCCGATATATGGGCCGATATTTCGCCAAAGCCGATATTTCGCCAAAGCCGATATATGGGCCGATATTACGCCAAAGCCGATATTTCGCCAAAGCCGATATTTGGGCCGATATTTCGCCAAAGCCTGATATATGGGCCGATATTTCGCCAAAGCCGATATATGGGCCGATATTTCGCCAAAGCCGATATATGGGCCGATATTTCGCCGGTCTATCGCCCAGTATTTGCAATTTTTTAAATATCTGTATCGGCCGGAAAAAAATTCTGTTGGCCAATGCATTTGAGACAGAACTTTATTTTGCCGGCGCTGAGAACGGCACACGGCGCTCATATTCTCCCTCTCGTTCGCTGTCGTCGTTAACAGTTCTGTCTAATACGGATTGAAGTCTGCCTAATAATCAGATAGAACTGTTAACCAAATGAATTCAAAAGTATTATAACGATTGCTTTAATATTATTAGTAATACAAAGTCTGACATACTTCTCGTTTGACGTTAGCAAATACGCATTTATATAATTTAAACAAATCTTTGAATGACTAATGAACATTTAATTTCACAAACCTTGCAGATTGAGTGGAATCCAGTTGTGATCTTGTGAAGAGTGTCCGGCATGACCGTGTGTTTTCTGTGTGACGGTCGGTCCGTGTGAATTGAAAGCGGACTGGAGGAGAGTTCAGGTTGCCTGTATTCGTCGTAAGGCCTCATGGACCGAACCGAGAGGTCTGTACCGTGACGGTTTGGCATGAATACATGTACGTGCCACCTCTAGTATGTTCCATTCAGATAGAAGCATGTTGCCAGGTCAGTTCACATACATTTTTTTTTTCAAAAAAATAAAATTTTATATATATCAAATATACACACTGAATATTGAACATTTTATTATATTTGTATTATTATATTATAAAAATAATTGATTTATTTTATGTAAAAAAATATATACTTTTTACTTATTAAATTATTAATATTTTGGACCATTGCGATATTTCACATTGTGACTTTCCATAACAAACATGGAAAAAGTAAAAAAAAAAATATGATTTTGATTTATTTTATATTTTGAAAACACGATGAAGTGTCAAAAACTGAGAAAGGACCATTTCGTTGTTCAGTTTCCTTTTAACAGTGAAATGTGATCTGGAACAGGTTTGAGATAACAAGGAAAACCAGCTTCAGAATCACTCGGTAAACACAGATATCCCATGATCCTCCGTGCTCTCGTTTACAGTATAAACAGAGGAAATCAGAGCACTTGAGTATTTACTACCCTGGATAACAAAATCAGTGTTAAACTCATTCATTTATTTTGAACTATAACTAGAAACAGCACATCTATTATTGTAATGCACAATGAATATTTAAGTGTAGTCTGCTGAGGCTGTATTGTGAGCGTGATTTAGGCCACGTACACACTGCAGCTAAATTCGGTTGTCAGTTCACCTTTTACTCCTTAATCGCGTTCTGTACACAGATAATTCCCTAAAATACAGGACTGACAACCGCATTCGACAACTGCATTAACTCCCGATAAATACAGGTAGTGACAACCGCATTTACAGAAATTCTACGCAGTGTGTACAGAACCGAACAACTAGTTGTTAATGACGTATTTGAACGTGCATCGGTGTATTCGTCTGTATGTGAGATGCAAGAAAATAACAGTAAAATAAGTTAAATGAGCCGTGTGGTAAAGTGTCAGTGTTGCCAGATCTTCACAGAAAAAAAAACAAGAAACAAGGACAACTACAACAAAAAACACGAAAATGCTGTTTTAGAACACCAAAATAAAAATGTATATATCTCATATCCGCGACAGACCACTTTATTAACTCCATAAAGTGCCTGTCTTTATGAGCTAAGACCAAACAACATGCCTGAAAGCGCTTGTAATACGAGGACATGGCAACACAGCACTCTCTAAAGCAGCCCCCTGAGCATAACCACAACACTGCACATCTATTAGTGGTAGTTTATTTAAAATCGACAAACAAAAACAGTCTTTAGTCAAAGAAATGGCACATAACGAAAGGCTAAACGTTTATTCTCTCCTGCAAGACGACAGATTTAAATGCGGCTGTCACTCCTGAAGCTTGCAGTGTATACGTGTCCTTATATACGGGACATTTCGAAGCGGCAGATCCGTATTGATGTCATCAGTGTCGATTAGTTAAACCTGCATGAAGCCAATAACCGGCCGTCATCTGTCCTTCCCTGGTGACCCAATCCCACTGCTATCAAGACTAAACACTGAGTGTTGATTGAGACACGGTGAAATCAAGCCTGCGGTCGTGCTGTAATTCTGCACCGCAGTGGAAACACAGAGATCTGGTGTCTGAACACATGTGATGATTCTGACCCAGACCCACAACAGCACCGATGGGATTACAGCGTCAGCACACACACTGACCAGTACTTCTAAACGGACACAGCATCTTAAATGTGCTGCTTACGGCACAAGATGCTGAAAAAACTGAGACAGTGGCCGGAAACAGCTCTCGTACATGTGTGCGTGTGCATTCAAATATATAAAAACATAAAAGAGCGTTAGCACCGGCTACTTATAGACCAAGTTATGTGTTTATTTATATTTTTATTTTATGAAATACATACAAGGCATGGAAGGAATTTTCTGCCTATTTTAAATAAATCAATTTAAATATGAAAATGTCATTATTTTCATTTTTATAATTAAATGGATTAAAAATTGGCAGAAAATGCCTTTTATAAACGGGTGTGCAAAAACTAAAACAAATATATATAATTAAAATGAATTACCATAAATTAATAATAAAAATGTAAATAAATAGGAGGAAAGTATAAATAGAGACAATGTAAAAATGAAATAATCAGTTTATTTATTAATATACTAACTAAAATGTATTTATTTATTTTACATAAATTACAATAATTTAAAATAAAAATTGGGAGGAAAATAAAAATAGAAAGTTAAATAATTTACAACCTGACTAAAATAAATAGATAAAAATAATTAAATACAATACATTTTAACACGATAAACAAATTTAAACCTAAACAATTTTTAATAATCAAATAAAAACTACAAATAATCAAATAATCAGTTTATTTAAAGACCGACTAAAATACAATTAAGATCAATTAATTACAATAAAGATAAATTAAATATAATAAATGTAAATATAATTAAATAAAATATATTTTTTGATAAAGGGGGAGGTAATAATACAAATAAAAAGAACATAAAAATATAATAATGAAAAAAAATGTATTTAAAACATTTTAATGCACAAAGGATAAACAAAAATGTAAGGTCGCCAAGCACAAACACATTTCTACAGAAACGGTCCAGATGTGGAAAGGGTTAATCAGCTCCCAGATCTGAGAGGACGCTGTGATGATCAATGCAAGAGCATCTAATATAAACACAGCGTTGAACGCCGTATGAGTGCGACTGACCGATGAGAGCGTGTGAAGACGCTCTGCTCATCTCTGTCTGCATTCATCAGACAAACAAGAGAGAAACCACAGCGCTTGTTTTGTTCTCTGTACGCAGTGACGGACGCAAGACTGCACGAATGCACATTTAAACAGTGGTCTCCTCTGTGAAGGACACGTGTGACTGGAGTAATTATGCCGCCTAACTTCACCCACAATGCCTTAAAATACCGCTGATGTGGGCGACTCGCTAGGTCTGTTAGCGCCGAGATTAACGCTGTTCTGCCCGACGACAGAGGAACTGACAGCATGGAGAACATTCAGTGACAACCAATCAATCAATCAATCAATAACCACACAAGACTAGAGGTATAGGGCTGCTCGAATATGGCAAAAATCATACTCACGATTATTTTGGTCAATATTGTAATCACGATTATTTAACATGATTATGAGGGGGGCCATATTACCAAAATGTTGTATGAGTGATTTATTTAAAGATAGGGATACGTATCTATTATATTTTCTGTAAATAAGGTTGCTATAAGGTTGAAACCAGCGAAATTTCACAATTCTCAATACCACAGCAGAGTATTAGGTAACTTAGCCTAGTAACAAACAAACAAAAAAGTCCTCACAATTATTGAAACTAATTAAACTGTCAGTAATAAAAAAGCAAGGGACAAATACAATAGAATAAAAAGATCTCAAGCAGTTAACAGCCTACCACAGAACTGATCAAATGTAAAAAACAGCACAGTCTTCACTGTAAGAATTAAACTATCTTTGTTTCTTATTAAAGCTACAGTCCTTCGGTCAAGAGCAGTGGCCGGTTTTCTCTTGGTCTTTTGTTGATTGATTATTAATATTAAGCACACAGTCACAGCAGGAATATTAGCGCGCTGTCACTTTAAGAGCCGCACGCATCCAACGTACTGTTATACACCCGTTTTCATTCTCAACTCTTTACGTTCATTACATGACTGACGAGGGTTTATGTGAATAATCACCAAGCGCTGCATTTTAACACATTGTTGCGTGTATTTGAGCGTTTAGGCGCACACCTTGAGTTAAAAGATGACTTTATATGTCGATGTTGTGTTCGGTCTCTGAGCGCATCACAGATATCCTCCCGAGGAGCAGCGCAAGTTCTCTTTCGCGCTTTTAACAACATGAATACATCTAATATACTTCTATAAATCAAGCAAGCCCCATTTGTGAAAGTCACGTTGTATGGTTTTACTGATTTGCATGTGAAATTGGGCTTTTATGGAGGAACGAAAGCGCACTGCTGGAAAAGGGGCGGAATGAGGCGCAAACGTTTTATCTCAATTACTGTATTTTCATAATCGTTTGAGGCTAAAATCGAATTTGAAACTTTTTTTTTTCTATTAATTGCACAGCCCTAACTAGAGGTGTGCAAAACTATGGGACTAAGTCACTCACAACACCCTAGCAACTGCATAGCAACAGCCTAAAACACCCTAGCAACTGCATAGCAACAGCCTAAACACTCACAACACCCTAGCAACAGCCTAAACACTCTGAACACCCTAGCAACTGCATAGCGACAAACTAAAACACTTAGAACACACTAGAAACTGCATAGCAACAGCCCAAAATACGCTGAAAAACCTAACAACTGCAAAGCAACACCTTGAAATGCCTAGAGCTCCCTAGCATCTGCATAGCAACAGTTTGGTATCGTAGTAGCACCTGCTGGACGATGATAAGATGTGATAATCTCTCACTAAACAACAGACAGATGATTCACCTCCTCATAAAGTGCACTCACAGGAGAGACGGACGTGTTTTACTCACCGCCACTGCAATCATGGAGTCGTCGGGCTTCCATTCCACCTGCTGATAGAAGCCGAACTGTGCAGCCGCTTTCCCAGACTCGATGTAACTGACCATCAACACGCTGGGCTACAGACAGACAGACAGAGAGAGAGTTAGACATTCATTTGAGTCAGTGTGGTTTAGTTATGCACCGAGCCAATCATCACTAGTACTAGTGCTGCGCTGAAACCTCTAGCACTAAGAGTGTGTGGTCCTGCAGCGGTTCAATGATTGTTCAGATCATGCGTGCTTACTAAGTGATCAGATGCAACATTTCCACCTTCTGGACCAGAATACAGCTACCTATAATTTGGGATTCTAAGTTTAATAAAACGTATTTTTCTCCATTAGTTTTATGTCATTCAACGTGCATCTCTGTCTTTATTTTACAGATCAACAGAAAGGCAGAACTTTGTTCCAGTGAAATGAAGAGCAGCAGGAAAACACATCAGGAGAAACGAGACGGATGAGAACAGCGCTTGGCCACAAAGAAAAACACCCAAAAATGGAAGCAAAGTGCTGGTTTCATTCAGCCAAAGGGGAGCTGGAAACCTCAACACATGTGTGCGTGTGTGTGTGAGTGTGAGTGTGAGTGTGAGTGTGTGTGTGTGTGTGTGTGTGAGTGTGTGTGTGAGTGTGAGTGTGAGTGTGAGTGTGTGTGTGTGTGTGTGTGTGAGTGTGAGTGTGTGTGTGTGTGTGAGTGTGTGTGTGTGAGTGTGTGTGTGAGTGAGTGAGTGAGTGAGTGTGTGAGTGTGTGAGTGTGTGTGTGAGTGAGTGTGTGTGTGTGTGTGAGTGAGTGAGTGTGTGAGAGTGAGCGTGTGCCCGTGAGTGTAAAACTCATGAAAATCTAACACTAATGTCATAGAATCACACTGCGTTTACCTTCTGCGTGTGTGTGAAGGATGTTCCTCGTGAAAGCCTGCGTTTTGTTCAAGGGTCATGAAAGGTCAGACAGGCTTCAGATTCCACACGAGAGGAACGAGCGGCGATCAACAGCCACATTCACAGCCGTATTCATTATAGGACCGTTTGCACGGACAAAATCACTTCCTAATTCTACTCCCACAATGGCATTGATAAAACACATGTACCCACAACAACTGAGATATTTACATTTAAAACTTTAATGTTTTCTTATTTACACAAAACTACAGATAACCGACACTATAAGTGGCACATTTGACAGACGAATGTCAGGCCACTCAGCCCACATAACGCCTGTATCTGCATATATAGACTAAATGCAGCCCTGACTACACCAGAAACCATGCATGTACATCATACGCACAGACCAATAATGCACAGTCCACTATGATTGATGTTCATACAGCAGATGAACTGAACTCACATTCAGTCGAGATCTGAATCCAACTCTATGATATAATCAACATACGTGTGTACCCCACAGGTGCGGGGTAAATTAATTACACTCGTTCAATCGTCTGAATTACTTAGGGCTGCAAAACATTCAAAATAATACTATGTGTGTGTGTATATTTATTATGCATATATAAAATACACACAAATACTGATATATAATCAAAGAAAAATGTAGATTTATATAAATATTATAAATTATATACAAGTATAAATACATAAACACAATTTTTTTAATATACATGTGTATTTACACATAATAAATACACACATAATATGTAAATAAACTTTATTTGAATGTGATTATTCATTTTGCAGGCCTAGAATTACGCATTTTCTGAATGTGCATCTCCACAGAAACATTCAACAGCTTGTGAAATGAATGTAAATCTTCACAGTAAATACATTTATACATCCAGCAGACAAACATCTAGTTTAGTAATACATATTCAAATGTGCAACGGTCACTTAGGCTTGTAACGATATACCGGTATGACGATAACACCACCATTTTTGATAGTATATTTGTATTATATCATAAAAGTACAGAATACAGAAAAATTGTGTCGACAAACAAGAATTTATGAATTAGTAATTATGAATATAAGTTGTTAAACTAATATATAATCAATGATTACATTTACTTGATTGTTTTTTTATTAATGAAATCTGAATAAACATGCTTCCAAATATTTGTTCAACCAAAAAAAAAAACTGTTTTGATTGTTTAATACCATATCCAGTGATATTTTCTGAGACGATTATCATACGGTGAAAATCTCAACACTACTGTCACTATTAAAGCATGACAATATTTCAAACCAACTATATGTTTTAAAAATCATTAAGAGTTACAGACAATAAAACTGCAGCATGCTAATAACAAGCCGCTGGTGTGAACACTAATATAATTACCGTTGTTACAAGTCTTAACACTTCAATACTTAGTCTAGTGTGATCGCTCACTGACTAACCTTGACTAACTGTCTGGGCAAAACCTACTATTATCTATTCATTTGTGATGACTCGCTCAAACACTTGAGAAAGAGTATGAGCTGCACATTTCTTCAAGGTAATGATGGGCAAGTTCGGTCCTGGAGAGTTTAGCTCCAACCCTAATCAAACACACCCGAAGAAGCCAATCAATGTCTTCAAGATCACTAGAAAGTTACAGACAGGTGTGTTGAGGAAAGATGGAGCTAAACTCTACAGGACTGAAGTGAAAAATTCATCAATATCACCATATGTTCCAGTGTGTATTATGAGTTTTCTGTTATGCTATGTTTAATAGGCAAATGAGTCATTCATTATCTAATTAAATGTGTTGCAATGTGCATGTATTTCTAGAACATAAATCTAAATTGAATAATAACTCTTGTCGTCATTTAGAGCTAAAGGTTTTTGCAGAGCAGATTTCTCTTTATAAGTCAGAAAATACCGTCAACAGACAGATAACAAACCATGTTTTAGGAGTAAAATGTTGTATAAATCAGTGTGAATCATATTAATAAATAAAATATGTGTAAACCTTCAGAATATAGAGAGGAATAAAACAGTAAAGTTTGGTGTGAGGAAAGAAAATCTTGAAAGATATGGACTGGAATTGAAATCTACAGACATGAATAGATACAGTGCAATAAAATAAACACTCAAATGTGTGTTTTTGGATGTTTTATTTCTATTAGTCTGAAAAAAAACATGCTATGACAGCAAAACTGATCAAAATCTCAATATGCACCATTGCATGAATACATGTTTCTAACCTAAATTCTGCCTTGAATGACATAAAACCACAAAGAACAGATGTGTGTCGGTCACAATCGACCCTTCGCTGACCTCATGTTGCTCTGTTGTGATTGATTTACTGTAACAATACAAAAAGAGCATCGCTATCCTTCCCTTCATCATCATCATCATATGTCTCATCAGTGTATGTGTGTTTTCACATGAGCACATCTCTCAAATAAATCACCTAGATTCAGTCTCACGACACATTAAATGATCTATTTTAAGTTAATTAGTCGACCCAGCAGCTCATCAGACAAATGAGCTCAACTCTGCAGATGTCACATCATCGTTAGCTCACAAGCAGATGCTTAAAACGCCCTTAACCATGGTAAAAACATGGTAACACTGAATGATTCACATCACAGGGAGCACAGATGATCACTAAAACCCATTATTAGCTGATATTTTAGGTCAGTAATTTGTAAATGTGCAGACATATAACCTTAAAGACAGACTGAAGCACTCAGGAACTCAAAAATGGGAATGAATCAGCTCAAAAATAGCAATAATGACTGTTTCCAAACAGGTTTTACAAACACTGTCTGTCATTGGTCAGTTAAACAGATAGCCCCGCCCCACACTCACATGATTGGTTGAGTCAGAAGTTGACATGAGTCGCTACTCAAACAAACAGACCAGTGTAGTAAAATCATCACAATGGCTGACGTACAGTGATTTTAACAGTAAACGATCTGAACGTCACACAAACAGCTGTAAAGGTTATTATTATGTTATGGTTCGCTTATGGCCCACCCCTAGCCCTCATCTTACAGTTTACAACACAGAACAGATGATATATGATCTCACAGCGTTACACAACAGACACCGGATTCATTTCACCACTGCGGTTGTGTAATAAGTGTGAATCTCCTCAGTCGGAAATATGTTTATTTATAGATCTCAAATCCTGAAATACTTCCAGGTGATGCTTTATACGTCCTGTCCCACAGTACATGAATGATTTTTATTCATTGGAACGATCCCTTTAAATCTGGTTTCTGGTCCTGTTGTTAGTGAGTTAAACAGATGTGCGTGATGTTAAATGTGCGGCTGTGTGATCTCACAGTGGCCGGAAGAACAGCAGCAGATCACAGGAATCAAACCAGGTGTCAGATCAGTGCTAAAGACGCTCTGAGGTGTGTGTGTGTGTGTGTGTGTGTGCGCAGACGTGTCAAGACCAGAGGCTTTGATATACATGATCTCAGCACTTCTGACGAGTGTGTGTGTGTGTGTGTGTGTGTGTGTGTGTGTGTGTGTGTGTCGTAAAAGAAACTCTTCCTCTCCACCTGTGTAACTCCACCTTCACACACACACACACACTCCTTTCTTTTTCCCTCGGATCGTCTGAGACGCTCCACACACTCGCTACAGAACAGCCTGGCATTAAATTGCAGGACGTACATGGGGGGGGGGCACTTCCTGTGGGACAGGAAGTATAAAGCATCACCTGGAAGTCTTTTCCCAGACAGGCTGACGATATACGAGTGACAAAACATCTGACCTCACGGGAGATTATCAGTCAAAATCTGTCTATACAACAATACAATTGATTTACCCAGGAACTGAACACAGAACAATCAGCATTGTGTGAAAATATGATATAAACATTGAATGCACTTGATGAATACGAGGCACTTGAGGTTATGTAACAGTGGGCATACATTGTAAAAATGTATTTCTGCGTAAGTTACATTAACTCTACATAATATCACATGTAATTGATATTAAAAGGAGCAATTTATTGCTGAAAATGTACTCCCTCAGGTCATCCACGATTAGGATGAGTTTGTCTCTTCATCAGTGTCTTAGCAATGGATGCTCTGCAGTGAATGGGTGCCGTCAGAACGAGAGTCTGATAAAAACATCACAATAATCCACAGCACTCCAGTCCATCAGTTAACATCTTGGGAAGACTAAAGCTGAAACTAATTAGGGCTGTGCAATTAGAGTGCTGTGGATTATTGTGATGTTTTTATCAGACTCTCGTTCTGACGGCACCCATTCACATCCATTGCTGAGACACTAATGCAGAGACATTTCTCCAAATCTGATGAAGAAACAAACTCATCCTAATCTTGGATGGCCTGACGGTGAGCACATTTTCAGCTAATTAGGACATACGTTAAATCAAAGTCATTCAAACAATATTTTTTCAATCAAACTGAGCCGTCAGTGAAAAACAGATCTGGTCAGAGTTCAAACTCTCTTTTCTCAGGGTTAAAAAATGATCAGTAACACCGAGTAAGACACATGCTGTCTGTCTGTGCCATTAGAGACCACAGTCCTGCATAACACGAAGATCTCACTCTACACGGGAAAATTAGGCCAAAGCAGGAACATCCATGCAAGCATTCGCAGTCCTAGTTTACTTTCAGCAACAAACTGATGTCCTCGTGTCCTGAATCTCCTGGTGCCTTCGAATGCTCATATGGCGCTTTTCCACTGCATGGTACGGTTCACTTTTGGGGGGTTTTCCACTGGGTACTGTACCTGGTGCTTTTTTAGTACCACTTCGGCTGGGGTTCCAGGCGATCCGTACCATTACCAAAACGTGACGTGTAAACTCTGCTGATCACTGATTGGCCGGAGAGAATCGTCATTACTGCGTCACTGAACTTGTGACACGAGACCCAACAAAGACCCGCTAGATTTAAACCAGCACCGCCAGCAAAGGATCGGACGCACCTACCAACCAAACAATATCTGTTTCGTGGTCTGTTGAGGAGACGTTCCTCTCGTTGATAGCCAAGGAGCCAATCCAGCGAGAGCTGAATGAAAAAGCCTTATGTATATTTTTTTGAGTATGTTTTCTGTTTATATTTTTACCTGTTTTACTTCAATTAAAAACAATCTGATGGAATAAGTGTACCTCCAGACTATATTAAAATGTATTATTGTATGAGAACGTAAAGAACCTCTTGAAAAAGACAAATGATTAATGCCACGATGATACAAACCAACACATAAAAAAAACAAGGGATACATTGTACATTTCGAAATATTATAAAAGTTTATTGATAATTCACTTCACAGAACATTCTATCCCAAGCATTCTCATAGGCCGTGCCGTGATGTAACAAGCCATGCCGAACAGAGTCGTACCACGCAGTGGAAAAGCGCCAATATAACCCATCAGGTGAGAGTCTCCATGACGCCTCAAGACACAAACCTTCAAATCAAACTTAAACTGAAACCTCAAACCAGATGCGGTGAACTCTGGAAAACTGGGGGAAAGTCTGTACTTTGACCCCCTGAGCAACAGAATCCAAACCTGCGGATATCAGACGTGACAGCGGTCAATAACAAACCACGCTGAAAGATCTTAACATACTACATTATTAATTGATTAATCTAATTTGTTTAAATACTCAATGCATTTCAAATGGCTTTGAATCAGTATAATTTGTCAAAACAATTCAATTTAATTAAACGTGACTAGCTGTTTAAGATTCAATTAGTTCAAATGTGTGACGTTAACCTAAACAAAATAAGATCATTATGAGGTTCAAACCTGGCTGCTACCACCACAGAACTGCAACCACTAAGCCACAGCACCAACATTAGACCCTAAATGCTGATGTTGACATTTTCCTTGACGAACCAGATGTTATGTGGTGATGTTCAGGACTAAAACCCACAACCTTTGCGTTACCAGTTTATGTTTTCACCCGGCTGAAACTGATTCACATGAATCGCCCCTTTGGGGATTTGAACCTGTAGACTCCGAGTAAAGCTCAACCACTAAACGACAGCACTTCACGTGTGAGCTATTTCGTATATTTACAGCCATCTAAAACAGATGGGATTCAAACCTACAACCACTGGGAGTTCACTTTAACCACTAAACCACACACTTAAAACTCTAAGCAATTGTTTAACTAGATTAACCAGATTCTGAAAGTGGTCTTTAACCACTAAGCCACTAGATAACGCTACTAAACAATGCAGGACTAATATATTCTGAAGTTTGAACCTTAGGCACACCAACCCTGATCATTTACCACTAAACCACAGTATCCTGCATTTAAAAATTAAACACTTAGGCCCGGTTTCACAGACGAGGCTTAAGCCTAGTCCTAGACTTAAATGTATCAGTGCCTTTGTTTGGTCTCAAGATGCCCCCCAGTCATGTTTTGTTCTAAGTATGTTTATAAAAATTACTTCAATGTCCTAAATGAACTATGGCCTAATCCTGGCTTCGTCTAAACCCTGTCTGTGAAACCGGATCTTAAAGTCCTGGTCTTGCAGCAGTTTATAAAGTATTTAACTAGATTAACCAGGTGCTGAACGTTGACAGTTCTCTAGATAACCCCACTAAACCCTGTAGAATTAACCGGATTGCTGAAAAGCCCAACATACAGCATTTAAACTCTTATCCAGCTGGTTTAAACTCATCTATTCTTAAGTTCGAATTTTTGGGTCAAAACCCAGACCTTTTACCACTAAACCACATCATCCATCAATCCTGTACCTCAAAGCGTCCTGCTCTTTAACCACTAAGCCACATCAGCACAGCTTTAAAGACAGTGATTTAGAGGGAGTTTGAAATTGGGATTCGAACCCACAACCTTCGGGTTAACCAGCATTTCACCCAAAAATACAAATTCTGTAATTAATTACTCATTAGTTTCTGGGAATGGGAACATTTAGGTTGTGTTGCTGTCTATCCAGGGTCAGAGAGTTCTCAGATTTCATAAACAATATCTTAATTTGTGTTCCGAAGATGATATCTTACGGGTTTAGAACCAGTAATTAAATGACAATTTTCTTTTCTGGGTGAACTATCCCTTTAAACATCGAATGATTAAAAGCAGTGTTTACGGGTGAGTTTGAGGGGTTTCTTACCCTGCTGAACCAGATGCTGATCTGGGTCTCGGACAGCACCGCCAGGTAGAACCGTTGCGTGCTGGGCTCGATCAGGAAGGGCCGCTCACCGCTCCGGAGCGGGCAGAGGAGCCTCCGCGGCCAGCCGCTCAGAAAATACATCACGATCCGGTTCCGACCCAAATCACTGCGACACCGAGGCAGACAGACTCCCTCCAGTGGCCTCCATTCACCAGAACCAAACTACAGTTCGACGCGGACTCAGTCCGGGATCATATCAGCGGGATCCGGTATCAGTTCGGATGATCCGAATCCAAAATCCGCTTTATTTGCGAGAAAGTGTAGGAGAAAAGCCCTGTGACGGAGCCACGGAAGCGGAACCGGGTGTCGGTTGGTGTTGTGGCTCTCACTGCGCGACTGGACCGCTGGACTCTGTGTTCCAAAGGGAAGTTTTGGATCCGAATTTGTCCCATGAATCCTCCACCGTCGCCATCTTTAGTCTCTTATTTATCCCCGCTCTGCTCGCTGCTTCTAAACGCTTAGAGCGGGAACGGCATTTAAACGCGCGGTTATGACCGTTAACGCCTGAAGGGGCGCGACGCGGCCCACAATACATTGCGGTTAACGGAAAACTCATTAAAACGGACTGACAGGGATTGAAATGATTTTTACAAACAGAAATTTCCATATAAGCCTAACTTTATTAATTATTTTGGTTTATATGTTGACCTAATATATATATTAAGACATACAAATATTTTTTATTTAGCTTTTTAGCTTTAAAACACTTACGAACCACTGTTTTGGAGCCACGACCTGAAGTTGTTTTCGTCACAACAAGTGTGTCGCGTGCTCTTGGTCCCGCTCGATTTCTGATATTCGTGACGTAACATAACATGTTGTCGTAAAACGTCACCTCCTCGGAGCTCGAATAAACGCGCTCGGTTCGATGTTCGGGACTCCGGCGCCTCCTGCCGTGAACGCGAGCAACTCTCATATAAACAAATGAGAGCTATGACATATTACGTAATAGCTATAATAATTATAAATAGCGAAAATGTGTAAAAACACAAATACAATTTATAAATACTTATAAAATATATATTCTTAAACTAGATGTAAAATGCTTGGTTTTGGTTCAGTTCTTTCTTGAGATTTATGTAAACAAAAAAGTAAGTTTTAGTAGTCTTAGGTATTAATAAAAGAATAAGCTATTTTAGCTCCATATTTCTTTACATTATTTTATGTGTTATTAAAAAGGTCCAAAACGTGCGCTGCTGATCAAAAGTATTATTTTACGTGTTATCAAAAGGTCCAAAACGTGTGCTGCTGATCAAAAGTATTATTTGACGTGTTATTAAAAAGGTCCAAAACGTGCGCGGCTGATCAAAAGTATTATTTTACGTGTTATTAAAAAGGTCCAAAACGTGCGCTGCTGATCAAAAGTATTATTTGACGTGTTATTAAAAAGGTCCAAAACGTACGCTGCTGATCAAAAGTATTATTTGACGTGTTATTAAAAAGGTCCAAAACGTGCGCGGCTGATCAAAAGTATTATTTTACGTGTTATAAAAGGTCCAAAACGTGCGCTGCTGATCAAAAGTTTTGGATCTTTTAATGTTCTGCTCATCAAGGCTGAATTTATTTGAACAACAATACAGAAAAAATAATATTGTGAAATATTGCAATTTAAAATACAGGTTTTCTATTTTAATGCACTTTAAAATCTACTGTATTCCTGTGATTTCAGCATCATTACTCCAGTCTTCAGCATCACGTGATTCTGATTTGCATCGCTTCCTGATATTTAATCATAATTAGAGCCATAGTATTTGATTTGTCATTAAAATGAATCACCATTCAAAGCCTCATGAAAATAAACAACCAGCCACAAATACAATAATTCAGCATTTATTTGACGCATCATAAGTTATACACAGAAGGAAGTAAACATCAGAGAACGATCCTGGAATGATTAAATCTACAGATTAATAACTTCATTTATATTAAACCTATTCAAGTGATTGATGTAAGCAGCGAGACCGGATCCTAGTGTGTGTTCATATATTAGTTTATATAGTAAGATATTAGTTTATATAGTAAGATATCATTCAGATGATGCAGAGATCTGTCAGTCGACTTTCTTATCGGCCGCCGTCTTCGGCTCGTTAGTCTTCGGCTCGTTCGTTTTCGGCTCGTTCGTCTTCAGCTCGTTCGTCTTCGGCTCGTTCGTCTTCGGCTCGTTCGTTTTCGGCTCGTTCGTCTTCGGCTCGTTCGTCTTCGGCTCGTTCGTCTTCGGCTCGTTCGTCTTCGGCTCGTTCGTCTTCGGCTCGTTCGTCTTCGGCTCGTTCGTCTTCGGCTCGTTCGTCTTCGGCTCGCTCGTCTTCAGCTCGCTCGTCGTCGGCTCGTTAGTCGTTCCATTACATTCAGCCTGAAAGATAACGATGAACAGAACGAGCGCTCGTCTAAACATGGTGTTTCACAGAAACAGCTCAGACTTACACTTTAGTCTAGGACTAGGCTTATAGAGTTAGTTCACCCCCTTCGAAGCATCCGAGGTGTGTGTGACTTTCTCCTTTCAGACGAATCCAATCAGTTATTTTGAAAACCGTACTGACTCCTCAAAGCCTTACAGTGGGACTAAACGGGTGTTAGCTGGATCCTGTTCGGAAGACTCGAAATAAAGTACACGTACTAACATGGAAAAGATACCTTTTTATCGCGTGTAGTTAGAGGACACGGTGTTACACGGCTCCAGGGGTAAATCCATGCGTTTTTGAAGGATAATTATCCATATTTCAAACATAATAAACACTTCTCTCACTACATCTAACTGTCTCAGGCGTTGACGTGATGCATCAAGCGCATGCCTCTGGGAAATGTAGTACGATAATGAGAGCAGGAGAATTCTCATTCAGAGAAGCGACTGAAACAAAACCAGTCTCCTCTCGGCTTCTCATCCAACATTTCCCTTTACAAATCCTCGTTCTGTGCTTCTAATTCACGACCGGCGTTCGCGTCGTCACTAATCACACAAAGCACACACATCACGTCAATGCCTGAGACAGTTAGATGTAGTGAGAGAAGAATTATTAGTATTATTATTATGTTTGAAATATGGATATTTATCCTTCAAAAACGCATGGATTTGCTACAGAGGGTCTTTATTCACCCCCTGGAGCCGTGTAAGGGATGTTTTATTACAGTGCGTGTACTTTATTATGAGTCTTCCGAACAGGATCCAGCTAACACCTGTTTAGTCCCATTGTAAGGCTTTGAGGAGCCAGGACGGTTTTTAATATAACTGATTGGATTCATCTGAAAGAAGAAAGTCACACACACCTCGGATGCTTCGAAGGAGAGTAAAACACAGACTCATTTTCATTTTTGGGTGAACTAACTCTATAAGTCTCGTCTGTGAAAGCAGGGGTCTACAAATGCATGTGATTAACTGTATATATGATATATCTGATGATGAAACGTCTCTGTATTTGAGATCTATGATATATCTGATGATGAAACGTCTCTGTATTTGAGATCTATGATATATCTGATGATGAAACGTCTCTGTATTTGAGATCTATGATATATCTGATGATGAAACGTCTCTGTATTTGAGATATATGATATATCTGATGATGAAACGTCTCTGTATTTGAGATCTATGATATATCTGATGATGAAACGTCTCTGTATTGGAGATATATGATATATCTGATGATGAAACGTCTCTGTATTTGAGATCTATGATATATCTGATGATGAAACGTCTCTGTATTTGAGATCTATGATATATCTGATGATGAAACGTCTCTGTATTGGAGATATATGATATATCTGATGATGAAACGTCTCTGTATTGGAGATATATGATATATCTGATGATGAAACGTCTCTGTATTGGAGATATATGATATATCTGATGATGAAACGTCTCTGTATTGGAGATATATGATATATCTGATGATGAAACGTCTCTGTATTTGAGATCTATGATATATCTGATGATGAAACGTCTCTGTATTTGAGATATATGATATATCTGATGATGAAACGTCTCTGTATTTGAGATATATGATATATCTGATGATGAAACGTCTCTGTATTTGAGATCTATGATATATCTGATGATGAAACGTCTCTGTATTTGAGATATATGATATATCTGATGATGAAACGTCTCTGTATTGGAGATATATGAATATCTGATGATGAAACGTCTCTGTATTGGAGATATATGATATATCTGATGATGAACGTCTCTGTATTGAGATATATGATATATCTGATGATGAAACGTCTCTGTATTTGAGATCTATGATATATCTGATGATGAAACGTCTCTGTATTTGAGATCTATGATATATCTGATGATGAAACGTCTCTGTATTGGAGATATATGATATATCTGATGATGAAACGTCTCTGTATTTGAGATATATGATATATCTGATGATGAAACGTCTCTGTATTTGAGATATATGATATATCTGATGATGAAACGTCTCTGTATTTGAGATCTATGATATATCTGATGATGAAACGTCTCTGTATTTGAGATCTATGATATATCTGATGATGAAACGTCTCTGTATTGGAGATATATGATATATCTGATGATGAAACGTCTCTGTATTTGAGATATATGATATATCTGATGATGAAACGTCTCTGTATTTGAGATCTATGATATATCTGATGATGAAACGTCTCTGTATTTGAGATCTATGATATATCTGATGATGAAACGTCTCTGTATTGGAGATATATGATATATCTGATGATGAAACGTCTCTGTATTGGAGATATATGATATATCTGATGATGAAACGTCTCTGTATTGGAGATCTATGATATATCTGATGATGAAAACGTCTCTGTATTGGAGATATATGATATATCTGATGATGAAACGTCTCTGTATTGGAGATATATGATATATCTGATGATGAAACGTCTCTGTATTTGAGATCTATGATATATCTGATGATGAAACGTCTCTGTATTTGAGATCTATGATATATCTGATGATGAAACGTCTCTGTATTGGAGATATATCTGATGATGAAACGTCTCTGTATTTGAGATATATGATATATCTGATGATGAAACGTCTCTGTATTTGAGATCTATGATATATCTGATGATGAAACGTCTCTGTATTTGAGATCTATGATATATCTGATGATGAAACGTCTCTGTATTTGAGATCTATGATATATCTGATGATGAAACGTCTCTGTATTTGAGATATATGATATATCTGATGATGAAACGTCTCTGTATTGGAGATATATGATATATCTGATGATGAAACGTCTCTGTATTGGAGATATATGATATATCTGATGATGAAACGTCTCTGTATTGGAGATATATGATATATCTGATGATGAAACGTCTCTGTATTTGAGATCTATGATATATCTGATGATGAAACGTCTCTGTATTTGAGATCTATGATATATCTGATGATGAAACGTCTCTGTATTGGAGATATATGATATATCTGATGATGAAACGTCTCTGTATTTGAGATATATGATATATCTGATGATGAAACGTCTCTGTATTTGAGATATATGATATATCTGATGATGAAACGTCTCTGTATTTGAGATCTATGATATATCTGATGATGAAACGTCTCTGTATTTGAGATCTATGATATATCTGATGATGAAACGTCTCTGTATTGGAGATATATGATATATCTGATGATGAAACGTCTCTGTATTTGAGATATATGATATATCTGATGATGAAACGTCTCTGTATTTGAGATCTATGATATATCTGATGATGAAAACGTCTCTGTATTTGAGATCTATGATATATCTGATGATGAACGTCTCTGTATTGGAGATATATGATATATCTGATGATGAAACGTCTCTGTATTGGAGATATATGATATATCTGATGATGAAACGTCTCTGTATTGGAGATCTATGATATATCTGATGATGAAACGTCTCTGTATTGGAGATATATGATATATCTGATGATGAAACGTCTCTGTATTGGAGATATATGATATATCTGATGATGAAACGTCTCTGTATTTGAGATCTATGATATATCTGATGATGAAACGTCTCTGTATTTGAGATCTATGATATATCTGATGATGAAACGTCTCTGTATTGGAGATATATCTGATGATGAAACGTCTCTGTATTTGAGATATAGATATATCTGATGATGAAACGTCTCTGTATTTTGAGATCTATGATATATCTGATGATGAAACGTCTCTGTATTTGAGATCTATGATATATCTGGATGATGAAACGTCTCTGTATTTGAGATCTATGATATATCTGATGATGAAACGTCCTCTGTATTTGAGATCTATGATATATCTGATGATGAAACGTCTCTGTATTTGAGATCTATGATATATCTGATGATGAACGGTCTCTGTATTTGAGATCTATGATATATCTGATGATGAAACGTCTCTGTATTGGAGATATATGATATATCTGATGATGAAACGTCCTCTGTATTGGAGATATATGATATATCTGATGATGAAACGTCTCTGTATTGGAGATATATGATATATCTGATGATGAAACGTCTCTGTATTTGAGATCTATGATATAATCTGATGATGAAACGTCTCTGTATTGGAGATATATGATATATCTGATGATGAAACGTCTCTGTATTGGAGATATATGATATATCTGATGATGAGAACGTCTCTGTATTTGAGATCTTGATATATCTGATGATGAACGTCTCTGTAATTTGAGATCTATGATATATCTGATGATGAACGTCTCTGTATTGGAGATATATGATATATCTGATGATGAAACGTCTCTGTATTGGAGATATATGAATATATCTGATATGAGAACGTCTCTGTATTTGAGATATATGATATTCTGATGATGAAACGTCTCTGTATTGGAGATATATGATATATCTGATGATGAAACGTCTCTTGTATTGGAGATATATGATATATCTGATGATGAAACGTCTCTGTATTTGAGATATATGATATATCTGTGAGAAACGTCTCTGTATTGGAGATATATGATATATCTGATGATGAAAACGTCCTCTGTATTTGAGATATATGATATATCTGATGATGAAACGTCTCTGTATGTGAGATATATGAATATATCTGATGATGAACGTCTCTGTATTTGAGATATATGATATATCTGATGATGAAACGTCTCTGTATTTGAGATATATGATATATCTGATGATGAAACGTCTCTGTATTGGAGATATATGATATATCTGATGATGAAACGTCTCTGTATTTGAGATATATGATATATCTGATGATGAACATCTCTGTATTTGAGATATATGATATATCTGATGATGAAACGTCTCTGTATTTGAGATATATGATATATCTGATGATGAAACGTCTCGTACCGTGCTGTGCTCTCTCTGTGTCTCCTGCACGGCTGCTTACTCCAGAAGCGGCTGATGAAGGGAGCGATGAGCGGATAGATGATGGGCTCCAGGAAGCGTTTATAAACCCACAGCAGCACAGGAATAACGATGCAGGGAATACAAACCATACCTGAACACAACACATGAACATTACTCACATTACTATCTGTACAATCATATCTGAACACATGAACATTACTCACATTACTATCTGTACAATCATTTAGTGTGGACAAGTCTCAAATCTTCAGCTCAAGTGTTCATTCTCTCTATTATTCCACAGACTTATGATTCAAATCTGCATTACAATATAATAAAACAGTCCTGTGCTGGTACTATCAATATTTATATATATATCTAGGTGTTGTGTGTGTAATATATATATATATATAATATTGTGTGTGTGGTGTATAGGTGTGTCTATAATAATATATATTATGTTGTGTGTGTGTGTATATATATGGGTGTGCTGTCGTGTGTGTCTTATCTATATATATATGTGTTGTGTGTGTGGGTGTCTATATATATATCATATCATATATTGTGTGTGATTTGTATTATATATATATAATATATAGTGTGTGGTGTTGTATATCTGTGTGTGTGGTGTGCTTTTTCTATATGTGTGTGTGTGTGTGTGTGTGTATATATATAATGTGCGTGTGTGTATATATGTGGTGTGATTTATATGTGTGTGGGGGTGTGTTTGTATATCTATATCTATGTGTGGTGTGTATCTATATATGTTGGTGTGTGTGTGTGTGGTTGTGTGTGTGTGTGTGCTGTGTGTGTGTGTGTGTATATATATATTTAGCTCAAGTGTCATTCTCTCTATTATTCCACAGACATATGATTCAAATATGCATACAATTATAATAAAACAGTACTGTGCTGGTAATATATTAGATATATACTTGAATCTGATTGGCCGATGAACTTTCTGAGCTCTGTAGTTTTTCAGGGAACGCACGGTGAAGTAGTTCCAGGCAGTGTTGCCAGCTAGCAACTGTTTCTCACACTAGCAACAAATGTAGCAATTAATATTTTATATTTGGCAACTTTTGAGAAGTGGCTCACACAATAAAAAGCATATTTTCCATCCAAATGACACAAAAGAAGAAAACCATCAGTACACGCATCACGTGAATCAAGTTAGTGGCTATTTTCAATTTAATTTAATAATAATTTAATAAATGTTAATTATGATACACTTTGTTAGTAGCTTGTACTTGTGACTGTTGATCAGTTAATACACTAAGAAAAATTGAAATAAATACTAGTAATTTCCAGGACATTATTCTCCATTGTAGCCCAAAAACACGATCCATAATTTAAAATGCAGGTATATGGTACATCATTTCTTATTAGCATACCGTAGTAGACTGTGCCCTATTTTTACAGACATTTCATGGAGTGTAGCACACTAACTATACTAATAATAGTTGAGGAGGAGTTTAGTATTACTAGTTTATTAACTATTAAATTGTAATCTTTCAAAAATGTGAAAGTGTCAACAATTCAATGTATTTAAAATAAAGTTATTTATATTTAATATAATATGATGATATTTTACAGACAATCTAAATTAACATAGTATTATTATTTTGAGATTTGATGTTGTGACTCAATGTTGCGCCGTGATGACGCAATGACGTCATCGCGCAATGACATCACGAGTTTTAAATGAGCAAGTGAGCGAGGATGAGATGCGGAAGAATAATCCTCCTCACAATAACGAGTGAAGTAGAAAAACGGACGATGCCTTGAATATATCTCATCTGATCGATGTCTTGAGTGTGGCAACCGAAGTATAAGCGGAATTATTAATA